>JAJOZX010003962.1:327500-330000 GCA_023014485.1 Bathynomus jamesi
TGCAAAATTTAACAAGATCACATTATTAAGCTAAATCTGAAGAAGTGATTAAATAATTTAAAAAGAAATAATTCATCAATTATTCAGCAAAAATAAAATAAAGAAAATAAGTTTATCCGAACCTCGTGTCAGTGTTATGCGAATTTGGACTCTATATGTAAAAATGAATTATATGAATATAGGAATTATTCATTGTTCATTTTTATACACACACACACACACACACACACACACACACACACACACACATATATATATATATATATATATATATATATATATATATATATATGGGCGGGTGTATACACAGGGAGAGAAACAAAGACGCAGATTATTTCCATATGCCCGACTTTCAAAACTTAATTAAAAGTCATTGAATGAACTTACGTTGATGAAATTTGACACGATTATTGTGGAAAGAGGAAGGATTAGAGATTCGTTTTCGTTTTACACGCGCACAATATGCTCGAAGTGTCGTCGTCTTTCGTGGAGGACTAATCCACGAAAGAGGATCCACTTTCCAATCCGTGGAAACTAATTTTTCATCATGACCTTCATCCTGCGTTATTTGGTTCCATCTTTTTCTATGCAGGATGGAGGGGCCAAGGGCAAATGCCCCCAAAACGCCTCCCCCCCCCCTCAGAGGAAGGAAAGAGCCGAAAATGAACCCAAATGTTTAGCTCCGCATCCTGCAAGAACAGTTCACCCAGTTTCTTTTAAGCCAAAACATTGATATTGACAGTGTTTGGATTTAGGACCTGAGGGCGGCGCAAGGCCTCGTGCAAAAAATAGCTTTAGATTTTTTGCATGAAAAACTCTTGCCCGAGTCTCCTGCGTAACGTGTAACCCCCCCCCCCCCAATGCACCTTCAGGTTTGCCGTCTTGCGTGACCCTCCTCTTTCATCTGAACTCAATCCTTGCGATTTCTTCTTATGGAGATATCTAAAGGACAAAAGCTTCAAAGAAATTGCAAGGACAATAGAAGCTCCAAGAACTGCGATTAAACGTGAAATCTGTTCAATTTTTACCGAAACGCTGAAGCCTGTGATAAAAAGAAATTACGCTGAGCAGATTCATCACTGAATTTCGCAAAGGAAAGGAATTGATATGTGGATCATTTTGTGTGCTGCAAAAAAAAAAAAAAGAAAAAAAAAACCAATCGTTCCACTGCGATCTTGCCAGATTTCGTGGACGTTAATTGAGTCGTTTATTTTAAATTTATTAATTTTGAAAGTAGATTTTATGAAGTTTTCAAAGATTTACTTTAAAGCACAGACGTAATCGAGAGCAAATGAACATGTGAAATGATTACTGTTGACGGTAAGACGTGTTTGGACACGTTTTCAGACACGTTCGACTATATTTCATGACGTCTATTCTGTTGCGTACCCAATGTTGTTCTTTAAGTCTCCATTAGTATACTATTACTTTGGTAGCAAACGTGATTTGGGTATACGGTGACCGTATCCCCATGCCATAGAAATAAAAACTTTAACATTTGAAGCTTAGTAAGACTTAAGGAAATAAGGAAACCACTGATGTGTATATATATATATATATATATATATATATATATATATATATATATATATATATATATGTATGTATGTATGTATGTATTATATATATATATATATATATATATTAATATATATATACACAGTATATATATATACACAGTATAATATATATATATATATATATGTATATGTAGTATGTATGTATGTATGTATTATATATATATATATATAATATATATATATATATATATATAAAGAACGACGCTTCTGTAGAAGAACGTTCCGCACAAGATGAGGAGGGAGAACCAACAAATGAAAAATGAGGTAACCACCCGGGAATCGAACCCGGGACCTTCCGATTGCTGGTCAGATATGCTATCCACTACACCATGGGCCTCGATTAATCAGAAGTCGTAATTCTCGTATGTAGGAGAATTACGACTACTGATTAATAGAGGCCCATGGTGTAGTGGATAGCATATCTGACCGGCAATCGGAAGATCTCGGGTTCGATTCCCGGGTGGTTACCTCATTTTTCATTTGTTCGTTCTCCCTCCTCATCTTGTGCGGAACGTTCTTTGACAGAAGCGTCGTTCTTTACATTAATTATACTGTGTGTTGTTTGCAGTTAAAATGTGTATATATATATATATATATATGAAAATTATTTCACGAAAGTAACACGTGAAAAATATTTATGATGAATAAAACCACGAAGAAAAGGAAACACAGAATGGTGTTCAAGCGCTTTCGTCTAATGACATCCTCAGGAACACTGAAGTACATAAAGAGTTACAGCCTATATATAGGTTACAGAAAAAAGTATATATATATATATATATATATATTATAATATATAATATATATACACACACAATAAACGGAAAAATAAAAATAAAAATTAAAAAAAATATTAAAGGATTGTGGGAGGCGCATACAAATTTGTAAGGAAAAACTATCGATTTTTAGCACAAGATCAA
>JAJOZX010003962.1:347500-448606 GCA_023014485.1 Bathynomus jamesi
CTTAGTAATATAAATTAAACGAAATAGAGGATCCTGTTTCGGAGCCGCCTCCGCCACCTCATCTTTAATTTTGGGGTTGTACATGGGCCTCCTTTATAGGGAATAGAATTAGACGTTGAAAAGTATCACTTGAAGTTGACTAGTCACACACATTGAATCTATAGTCGGGGACTCTAATTACCGAAGCGCTAATTATAACACTTTAAACAACGATGCTGAAGATAAACACTGATTACAAAATAGTTCTCTCTTTCAAAAATTATTGGAGCCTAAGCGTGATAAAAATATCTTATAACTAAGTTATAATTACTAATTAAAATTTAGTTCAGAATGTAGACGCTGGAGAAAGTTTAGATCAAAGCAATCATGGCATGATGCGTTTCGTTTATCAGTTCAGCCAAAATGGCGAAATAGAAGTGTAGGAAAATCAATCAAGGATAGAAATGTAGCTTACAAGACGTATAAAAGGGAATGTTCTTAACGAGTTTAATAATTGCAAAGATTTCTGTCGAGAAGTTAAACATTTCATTAGAATTGCTGAACGTGAATTTAAAATTCAAGTAGCTGGAGAATGTAAAGAAAACTCTTAAAAAATTGGGCAATTATGTAGTATGTTTAGAAATCCTTTGAGCTTTGAGGGACAATATTGGGTCATTGGCAGACTCAAGCGGTAACTTAATAAATAACTATAAGGTGATAATTATAATTTTAAGTAACTTTTACATCAGTTTTTACAATGAATAGGTACATCTTTTATTTCAAAGGCAAGTAGTATGTTCAATAGCGTAAATGGAATTCCACTGCTTATTGACATAACTGTTTACCTAGAATAAACTGCACACTGTATAGATTGGTTAAAAATTAATAAATCGCTGGCTCCAGACCAGTTTTAGGCAAAGCATTTAAAAGATTTACAAAAATGAAATACTGGATACTTTAGTCAAAATTTTTTATAAATTTTTATCAGAGGGAGTTGTATCTTTGGATTTTAAATTAGCTAATGTAACTCAAATTTTTAAAAAAAGGAGATAAATAACGAGCGGAAAATTATAGGCCAATTATTCTAACTTCTATTACAGGAAAGCTTTTTGAACCATTTATTCGGAACCGTGTGGTTGAACATCTTTAAAGCAATAACCTTATTAAACATAGTCAGCAGGGGAGGGGTCTCGCAGAAATAAGTCTTGTTTAACAAATTTATTACTATTTTTCTACGACGTCACCCGTATTTATGACTGTTTTAGGGTGGTAGATATAATATATTTAGATTTCCAAAAAGGTGTTTAACAAAGTTCTACATGAACCATTGTTAGAAAAATTTAAAGCTCATGGAAGAAAGTGTCAAGTTCTTAACTGGTAGAAAACAAAGGACAGTAAATAAACGGGAAGAGTCAGTATGGGTTAACGTGGGTTTCGCAGGGGGGATATTTTGGGGCCGGTATTTTTCATAATATACGTTACCGATATGAATGTTAATTTAATGCATAAAATTTCTAAATTTGCAAACAATACTAAAACTGCGGATAAAGCAATTAGTTTACTCGACAGAGATAATTTGCAACACGATCTTAATTTTGTAGAGTGGTTTAATAAGTGGCAAACGCAATTTAACGTAGATAAATGTAAATCATGTAAAAGGGTTATTACAATATTGAATTTAATTATACAGGGTGTCCCAGAAGTCTGGACTCATAGGGAAAATAGATATTATATTTTCAAAGTGAAACAAACACATTTCTAATGTTAGTTTTACATATTTCGGTTAAGAAAATACCCTGATGGCTCAGTATACTAATCAAAAGAAGGTGGAACTGGTATTGCTACATGTTTCCGGAAAAAGTCAGAGGGAGGCATGTCAGTTATCTCACGAACATGCCTCCTCCTGGCTTTTTTCGGAAACATGCAGCAATACCAGTTCCACCTTCTCTTGATTGGTATACTGAGCCATCAAGGTATTTTCTTTCCTGAAATATGTAAAACACATTAGAAATGCGTTTGTTTCACTTTAAAAATATAATGTCTTTTTCCTGCGAGTACAGACTTGTGGGACACCCTGTATTATCACAAATCGTGCATTAAACGAAGTCTCGGTGGAAAAATATTTTTTGTCGTTGTTAATCGGGTTTCATTTCTCAATTTTTAGTTTAAATCTAAAAGATATTGTCTTGCCATTATATAGTGAAAGTCACTTGTTTGGCCTCACTTAGAATACAGGGTGTCCCATAAGACCGGTCTCAGAGGAAAATTTATTTTAAAATAAGTTTACAAAAGTAATACATTAGAACTAAAATGTTCAAATTGATGTCTTGTTTTGGGACGTTTTTTCTGTTGCAGGTAGAATAATACGCAATGGCTAATACGAGTTACACTCGTGAGCAAAAGGCCTCCGTCTTCCTCAGGAGTGTAACTCGCTTCCATGTTAGCCATTGCGTCTTATTCCAGCTGCAACAAAAAAAATAAAGGTCCCAAAACAAGACATCAATTTGAACATTTGTTTTAATTCTACTGTATCACTTCCGCAAATTTAATTCAAAATAAATTTTCCTAAGAGACCGGACTTATGGGACACCCTATATACACAGTATGTATATATATATATATATATATATACACCGTTCATTACGAACAAGGGCAACAGAACTCCACAACAATAGGCAACAACCCTCGAAACTCTTCACTGAAGTTGAAAAAAAATTTGTATGAGAATTCTTGCAGAGTAAATTGCCGGAAAATATGAAACTGCTTCAATGATAACGATTCTTTTCTTTAACTTTCGAGTGGATGACATTATTATTATGGACATTTAATGCAGTTTTATTACGTCACGGTTTCTATTTAAATGATGGCCAATTGTTCAGTACAAGATAGGCTTCTGCTTTGGATATGCATATAGTGAGTGTATAGAGTGGAGAGTGAGTGTATTGAGTGGAGAAAGACGAAATTCAATGATTTTTTTTAGCAAAATTATGGAATCCAGACGCAGTTCAGAGTTGTTAATAATAATAATAATAAATGTTAATGTTCTATGTTAGGTTAGGTTAAACTAGATTGGGTTACGTTAATTATGGATTCTGGAACTTTACCAGATTCTTTGATAAAATGTTTTATGATAGATGACGAAGATGACTGTTTTATGATGACAAAGGTCATGCATGTGACGGAAGGTACCTACAGCTTTACGCGGGGTCCGAACCACGAGTCGCTATACCCATATCATTTGAATACCTATCCAACTCATGAAAAGATCTAAGATCTAACTAATCAAAGATATAACTGCTGAAAATGATCTATTGGGTATTAATGTTTTAAGTAAAGTTTTTAATGAAACACGTAGACCGGAACGTAAAAGTAGACCTAAAAGTGTGTGTCTGGAAGTTAAAAATTAATCCTGGTTTTGCTTTTCCAAATGCTGTATTTAGTTACGCAGCAAATAAAAGATGGAAATTATTATATTTATACTCTGAGTTTGAGTGAGAGTCGGGGAGAGTAAACAGAAAAGAACAAAAGTAAATACTGTATATGTAAAGGAAGAGGCGAAAATGTGTGTGTGTGTGTGTGTGTGTGTGTGTGTGTGCGTGCGTGCGCGTGCTTGTGAACGTGAATCAATATTTTTGACATATTTAATCATTAAACTTGAAGTTTAAATATTTTCAACACCCCTCTTTTTTCCTTCCCCTTTTTCCCCCTTTTTCCCTCATTTTCTTCTTTAAACATTTATTTATAGAATTTCTTCAAATAAATTAGAAATAATTGAGAGCACATTAGCGTCAAATTCCGTCAAATGGTGCTAATATTCTTGTGATTGAATTCCCACATAGAACCGACAGGATTACCGATCGTATATCATTCTCAAGCGAGTACGATATATATATATTTGTAAATTTTTTCATAATTTTACTTAACCTCAATTTTCGATAGCTGAGTTTTCAACATTGCAAAGCGAGTGTCAATAAAAAATGAGATCAGGAACTAATATATTACATTTTCCCCTTCATCATCAGTCGTCTTATCAATCCGAAATTTCTCTGAACTCAAATTCAGGAATTCGTTCTCAGTTGCGAGTTTCAATATTTGAATTTCAAATTTTATTGCACTGCAATGCTGTGCGTTTTCGCCAGATGTACGATGACTCCTTCGATGTTGATGGGTATATTTGGATTTGGGTTCATTGACATTAAACCATAAATTAATAATAATAATTATAATTATTATAATTATTATTATTATTATTATTATTATTTATTATTATTAAAATTCTTTATTATTTAAGATAGAGTAGAGAGATATACAATTTTCTTTAGCAAAATAGTACGAGGCAATGACAGTTAACTCGCATGGCAATAATTACATTCATGCGTCAATATCCAATTTTCCTACGTAGATACCATGATATTTACATACAGTAATTTGGATTTATTCTTGAAATAATAATAATAATTCAATATTATACATTCGTTAATACCAAATTTGCATGAATTTAAATAAGGAAAAATATTTTAAAATTAACGGAAGCTGTGATAAATTTACGAGTGAAATTCGTTCTTTTTTCAAGGTTTTGGTAGAGAAAGTAAAGAGTAAATGGGAGAAGGGTGAAGAAGAGGGAGGAGAAACTGATATTTACCAAAGATTTGCTTTTTTAACCGAATACAAAATTTGTAACATGAAAACAAACGTTCGCTTTTAAATTTGTTTTCAGATTATTCCAAATATCAACTTTTGCATATTAACAATAGTTTAAACAATTTTTGTTCTTGAATTTTAAACTTTGATTTGTTGATTTTTTATTTTCGCCTTAATTATAACGTATTGGGACTTATGGGCCACCCTGTACTTATTAATTTACTTATTAATATCTTCGAACGTTGCTTGTCAGTAATTCTTTCAAGGGAGACGAACTGTAAAGCGTGGCGCAACTACCATAAAAGAGATCGTTGGCACTTACAAAATGTTGGGTATGACATGGCACTTCAAACCATTTGATTCCCTATTACACGTCAAAATAAGTTAAGGAAAGGTTCTTCTCAAAATTAGGTTCCAAATTGGGGACCGCATAGACACTAACCAGGAACTTAGTGGTTTCTCGTTCACTCTATACACGAAATAGTTATACAAAAAGGAAAAACCAATATGATAAATGTAGGAACCATGCATTATGCTGACATATATATATATATATATATATATATATATATATATACACAGTATATATATATATATATATAGACACACACACAGTGTATATATATATATATATATGTGTGTGTGTGTGTGTGTGTGTGTGTGGACGAAACGTCAGCTAAATCAGAATAAAATAAATCAAAATAGAGGAGAGAGAAATTAATAATTGGTTAAATGTACCCCGAGAATCAAAGTTTGCCGACTTGTACGTGCCTGAAATTGAAAACACTGTAATAAGTGGAAATCACAATTTTAACCTCGGTTTATACATAGATAAGTTGACACGTTCGTTCTTTTTAAAAGAAGAGATGACGCGTACTTTTATTCATAGAAAAACTAGAAAAATATTAGTAAACTATAAAATACCCTTTCGAAAGGGCAGCAAATAATGAAATTTCCATTTATGGAGGTTAAATTTCAATTATTGGAAGATGACTCGGTAAAAAAGTGTATCAATGTAAAGTCAACAGATGAAGGTGTTTGCACCAACTATGGTTCATACATTCCGTTCCATGTAACTATAAAACATCGATAATAAAGATTTTAATACAAAACATTTAAAATATTTGACTGAAACCTAATCAACATCAAAGTTAACTGAAAATTTAATAAATAACGGCTATTCTCATTACTTGAAAGAGGAAACAATCGAAAAATGTTTAAATAAATTAGTCACCCCCAAAAAATAATAATAATAATAACGAAAAGGAACGTAGAACAGCTTATTATAAATCCGAAACCTTTGATTGAATGAAATTTAAAGAACCAAAACTTTAATATATAATAAAAAAACCACATTAAAATTTCCAAATTAAAGATATCAAACTCAGAAGCACCTTCAAACCAAGGAAAACGTTTTCTTAATTCTCTATGAGAGAAAAGCTTTGTGATAATGAAATGAATAACGTTGAATACAACTTTAACTGTTCTGAAGAAGGATGTAATTCCTCCTCGTTGGTTATACGACGAATATCCTTCGTTTAAGAATGCAACAACACACACAAGTCAAGCAAGATACGTGAACACACAAAAACTGAACACCGAAAATTACCAACCAACGAAATCTTAAATAATTTCAAAATTCTGTGACCTACTGAACGATTCTATGATCTAAAGAATAGCTGAATTACTTTTAATTAAGGAATTTAAGCCATTACTGAACTTTTTAAACATCTATTAAAATATCGGTTTGATATCCAAAATCACACCACGAAATACAGGGTGCTTGAAAAAAAATGTTACCACTTAGTGCTTCAAAATTAATATTATCAAAAAAACATTTATTATTATAAAAAAACAAGCAAATAAACACAAACTATAAGTAGTAAGCAATGGCATTATTAGCGCCATATAGGCCTATAAATGGTAATATTTTTTGAAGCATCGTGTATTTTAAATTCTTATGTAAATGTGATTAGCTTCACAAGTTTATTTTAGCTGCATTTCAATATACGTTATTTTACTTCGTTTTAAAACTATACCATTTCCGAAAAAATGTCTGAAGTGTACGGACGAAACATTGGATTGAGGATCAATAAGGCAGTAACTTTGTTTTATTCAAGAATAGTCTTTGTTTTATTCAAGAATAGTCTTTAAGAAGATTTCTTCAGTTGAAAGAAAGTTCTCATACTTTAGAGTAGTCTTAAAAAAAAAAAAAAATCCAATTCAAAATATTTTTTGTTGAGGGAAAATAAATTTCAAAATTTCAAGGCCGTTGATATTGAAATTATTTTTCTTCTATTTTGTTCTCCTGTTTTAGGTTTTTGACGTTTTAGACGTCTCGTTCATTTACTACGAACATCTTCAGCGTGTTATCGTTAGTAATTCGTATACTCGCAATCACTTCTCTACGGCAGTTCTACCACGCGTTGCAGTTGGCCTCTATTTAATACCACGAAGCTAAGACTGCGAAGCACAAAATCTGAAGTCTCAACAACACAAGCACGTTTCTCTCCTTGCGCAAAATTTCGGTGAGGGCAGCTGTAACGCGTGGCACAATTGCCGTAGAGAAAAGATTGCTAGCATATATGAGAATCCTTCAGCATATATACACATTGTATTTTCACTTCAAGGCGAATTAGTGTAACGATGACACACTGAAGACGTTCGTAGTAAATGAACGAAACGTCAGCAGTAAATCTAAAACGGGACAACAAAACGGAGTAAGAAGTAGTCTTGATATTTACAGCCTTAAAATTTTGAAATTATTATTATTTAGTATTATTAACTGGTTAAAACTTCAACCAAATAATAATAATAGTAATTTTTCTCTAATATTTATTCAATTTATTTTCTCTACAAAATCTAAATTATCAGTCATTTTACAACGAGTTCAGACGAAATGTAATTTAAAATACAGGGTTTCTAAAATAACCATCTATTTTGGTGAAATAGGGGGATTTTAAACAATTGTTATATTGGCATAATGGTATGTGCATTGTTATACAAAATTCATGTATTTATAATATTTCAATTGCTTTACACGATTTTTTGTTAATTATTTTATTTTATTTTCAGACCCATATCATTGATGATGAATGTGCAAGAACGGGTTTATGTAGTAACATGCAGGATAAAAGGCATGAAGTGCAATGAAATTAGAGAAAAGTTTGAGAGAAGGTTTTGTAAAACAGGCCCTAGAGACCAGGCTATTCGCGAATTAGTAAACAAATTTATGAGGCCTGGATCTGTGCATGACGAGCGTAGATCTGGACGGCCAAGAAGATCTCACGAAAGAATCGAATCTGTTCAAGAAGCATTCGAAAGGATCCACAATTATCGATTCGGAGGGCATCCCACAGATTAGAAATTCCACAAACAACGGTTTACAGAATTCTACGTTATGATTTAAAGAAAAAGCCATACCACATTCAAGTGTTCCACAACTTACAAGAAGAAGATTATCCACGAAGAGCAACAATGTGTGCCGAGCTTACAAATATATATATATATTTTCATGTTTTAAAGGTGTTTTTTTTATAATTCATATTGTTTCGCAAAATAGATGGTTACTTTAGAAACACCCTGTAGAATGAACACTAATTACTCTATTATTTATGATGAAAAGGCTTGTAAATGTAATTAATTAATAATGAATGTAATGTAATAACTCACGAATATACTGTTATTTTCTCAGTAGTAATTAATTAATTTTCCACATTCTGCGTAAGTGGTTTGGCATCAAGCATTTTATTTTTGTTAACAAAGGAAGATAAATGAGAATAAATTCACTTTATTTCGTATTTTTCTTTGGTAAATTATTGAATTGAATCTGTTATGGAAATACGATGTAAAAAAAAAAAAAAAAAAAAATGGCTGGTTCGAATTAAGATCAATAAATCTTCATCGATTGACTCCAGAGTGACTGATAATTCGAGACACACACACACACACACACACACACACGCGCGGGCGCGTATATCATCAAACTCATTCCATAAATTCCATTGTAACATACATCTTTAATTAAGTCAACTACCTCTTGTTATATTTTTACATAACTGAGATTGTTTATCAAAGATGAAACGCATTTTCAGCATTCCCTAATCAAATATTTGTTTCGATTTTGTCGTACAAATTTGACCCCTCGAAATACAGGTAAATAATTGTCAGGTATGGAAGTAAATGTAAACAATAATTCTTCCAGAACACGCATTTTTTTTCATTTTTTATTTTATTTTATTTTATTTAACTCAGTGGAACGTTCATTTCCGAAGGGTAAAGAAAATGTTTTTCCAAAGATGGTGCTTTCTTTCCCCTCGGGGAAACTTCCGCGTCCCCTTTCTTTTGAGAAGAAAAAAAAAAGGGGGAACACGCGAAGACTTTTGTGTTCTTTTTTCGACATTTCCCCACGTCTTCCACTTATTATATCCCGCTTAGATTTGACGATGAACGCAAAAATGGCTCGTGCACAAAATAAAAACATGCGCGCATGTTTTGTTTCAGTAATTAAATATATTCACCAAAAATATGTTGAGATGAACGTTTTTCAGTAATTTTCTTGCCCACTCATTCACTCCTTGGGAATATATTTTTTTATTCCCAGTTATCTTAACAGCTTTCTACGCTGTTAAATCAGGCACAGTAATATTTTCTACATTTTTTACGGCTTGCATTTCATTCATCTGTAGAACATTATTATAAAAATATCTAAATTGAGTATGTATATATATGTAAAATACTCGTATGTATGTGTATATTTGATGCTGCTTTGAGGTTAACCTAACCTAACATAACCTAAATCACTGGGTGTAACAACTTGAAGTAGCATGAAGTGGGAGTTACTTGATTTGATTTTTTAACTAAAATCGTAACACGGGTGAAATTTGAAAAAGTAATCATTATATACCTTAAAAAAGCGCTTTCTTTAAAACTTTTAATGGATTTCTCCTGACCTTAACACAAGCGAAGCGATTAAAATTTCGAAAATATAATCATATGGCCTGTTGGAGCTACTGGGTAAAAAATGAGCACGGACGAAAATTTACACAAGTTCGAGCTACTTGGGTGTGTATATATATATATCAGTGGCGATTTCTTAATGAATGCAACGCATGCAATGCATGCGCGTTAAATATGTTCTCTTTTCAGATGTAAGTAAGGATTATAATTGACAAAAATAATTTTCAGAAACTAAAAATAGGCTAAGGCTTCAATCACGCATGTACTGGCTATTGGGCGGTGTAAGCAAAATTATGTCTTATTTCATTAGACAATTAAGAACATTTTTCTGTACACAGATCGAAATACTTGTAGCTAAAGCATTCACTAATTCAGTCTGGGTACAGAAAAATGTTCTTAATTGTCTAGTGAAATAAGACATGATTTTGTTTACACCGCCTTGCCTTGGGCAATTTTTTAAGGAGACTTCTCACTATCCATAAGATATATTTTTGAGCCTCATAGCTAAATTCAAAAGGCAATATGTTTTAAAATATGCTTAGAAAATTTACTTAATATTTTACTAAAAATAATTAAAAAGCTTTGTTCTGATTTTTTTTTAATTAATGAAAATAATACGGCATGCATTCAGTTTTATAGGTGCATTCAAATTCTGTTAGTCGTGGATACGACGATTTAAACAATTTACATACTGCAATTTCTCGCCATGAAAAATCTCTTGCTCAATAAATGCATTTGTTGATCTTAAAACATTTGGAAAGTCAGAAAGAATTGATTAATACTCGACAAGCAGAAATCAGTTGCCATTTCCAGACATAACGAAGAAGTTAATAAGAATCGAGAAATTTTGAAACGTTTGATTAGGATAACATGTTTTTAGGTATGCAAGAATTAGCATTTCGCGGTCACAATGAAGAAGAAAACGCTGACAATAGGGGTAACTATATTGAATTGGTATTTTGTATGGGAGAATTCGATGAAAAGCTTCAAAACCATTTAAAAACTGCGACTGTTTTTAAGGGAACACATCTGCTATTCAGAATGACATAATTCAATCTATTAGTGCAGTTATGTTAGAACAAATAAAACGTGAGCTTATCGACTGCATGTATGTGGCGATTTTATTAGATGAAACATCTGATGTCAGCTGTTTTTCTCAACTCTCTACTGTTGTTCGTTATGTTATAAACATGGAGAGATTTGTGAACGATTTATAAAATTCAATGACGCAATGATAGAGTGCAGGAGCGATTTCTGATTTATCTATAAGGAAACCTAGGGAACTGGGCTGTTTGAAAAAATTAGTTGCTCAAACCTACGACGGTGCTGCTGTTATGGGGAGCGATCTTAATGGAGTACAAACAAAGATTAGAGAAACTGTACCAGAGGCTATTTTTCTTCAATGCTACGCCCATAAACTTAACCTTGTTTTATCCCAAGCTGTCGCTGAAATTTCCGAATGTAATAATTTTTTCAGTATTAGGAAGTTTGTCATCATTTTTCAGCAGTTCAACTAAGCGAACTTCAATGCTTGACAAAGTTGTTGGAAAGCGTTTCCTAAAACTGGCTCCAACGGGTGGAACTATTCATCTCGTCTAGTTGAAAGAGTTAAGGAAAATAAGAAGATATAATAGATCTTTTAAAAAGCATTCTTGAAAACCAAAGAAATTTGATGAAAAAAACAAAATAGTGCACGCGGATTGCTTGCTGGTATCGATACTTTCGATTTTAATTTTTTATTAGAAGTATTTCTTCAATTTTTCCTTTTACTGAATATCTATTTAATGTGCTGCAAACAAAATCTATGGATATTGTGTATAGCTCAATCACCGTTGAAAGCACTATGAAAAAAATCAAACAAATAAGGATACAAAATTTGCAGATAGTGGGACTTGATAACAGAAAGATGTGGTGAACCTGTATGTAAAAGGAAACAGAGTCTTTCTCCACAAGAGAAGTATAGTCAACTATTTCATGAAATATTCGATAATATACTTCTTCAAATGAAAGAGCGTTTCAGTTCAATGGAAAATTGGAATTCATTGAGCTTTTAGATTGCAAAAAATTTGAGTTCTAGATGTTACTTTCCCAGAGAGAGCTTTTGAATCTTTGAAAAGAAGCTACAATTCATTTTTGAGTTTCCTCGTCTCCGTTCTGAATTGTGTTTTATATTCGCACAAATCTTTTGCCAAAAAGAATGTTGCTGAGCTCCTAAAATATATACTGGAAAGCGAAATGCACAAAGGTCTTAAGGAAATATATAAATTGACGAATTTGATTCTAACTATACCAATATCGACAGCAAGTGTTGAGCGATCATTTTCTGCGCTTAAAAGAATTAAAAGTTATTTACGGAGTTCCCAAAGTGAAGAAAGGCTATCTAATCTTGCCTTAATTTCAATTGAAAAAATTTCCTCAAGAAGCTTATGGAGAATCGAGAGTACTTTTACAATTGGTCATCGAAGAATTTTGCAGGGAAAACTAGGAGAGCAGAATTTCAATTCAAATAATGCTTCACAATTATTTAAGGTAAATTTAAATTTGTATCTTTTCTTTAGATCAATTCGGTAAACTACTATATATAAATATGTCTAATTTTTTGTTCGCATATTTAAGCCTAACATTAAATGAACTCCTTCAAAAGGTCCCCAAAAGTTTGTAAAACACCTTTAATTTGCTAAGTTCTATGTAAACAATATGCAAAGTTTGGGCAAGAGGGTTAGGCGGATGTTTTCTTCCATTCCATAACATTGCATGCCTGAACAAAAATGTCACGAGTCGCCACTGATATATATATATATATATATATATATATATATATATATATATATATACACAGGGCGTCCAAAAAAAATGTATACACACTTAAACAGTGATAGCTCAATTGATGTTCTTTCTTTCCAAGTTAAACCCATTAGAATTAATAATGCAGTCAGACTAAGCTTTGAACAAGGGAATTCATTCTAAAATGCTACTGGAAGTGTGAAAACGCAGTTGAAGTGCAAAGACAGTTTAGGAGGGAGTTTCAAACAGATCCACCAACGCGACTTACCATCACTCGAATAGAGATAAGTTGAAAGCCGATGGAACTGTTCAGAATGTCCACAAGAAGCGTTCCGGAAGACCACGGACATCGACAAGCCCCACAAAGCAAGAAGAGTACTGGAAACGTATCACCAACGTCCAAGAAAATCTGTGCGGCAAGCGAGTCGTGAGGTAGGAATTTCAGAATCGTCTGTCCAACGCATTTTGAAGCGCTGTCAATGGAAAAGTTACATTCCAAGATCAGTCCATGCTATTAATGAAGATGATCCGGACCGAAGAGTGGAGTATTGCGAGTGGTACTTGGCACGATGTGGATGTGGATTGGACGAAGGAGTTCGTAGAATACCCTCCGCGTTCACCAGACCTCACACCACTAGACTTTTTTTTATGGGGATACTTAAAAGACAAAGTCTACGCTATAAAACCTGCAACAGTCGCTGAATTGAGAGCAGCCATTGAACGAGAATGCACACAAATACCAAACGAAATGTTTCGTGATGTTTGCGATTCCATTGCTTCGCGTTATCAGCAGTGCCTGGACCAGAACGGACGTCAGTTTGAAAACAGGCGTTGACAAAACAATTAAATATGTCTGTAGATTCTATTACATTTTGAAAATGAAATGTATTTTAATAAACACTGCCTTTATAAGTATTTAAAGTGTGTGTACATTTTTTTGGGACGCCCTGTATGTATATATATATATATATATATATATATATATAATATATGAGAGAGAGAATGAGAGAATCTGAGAATCAGATCATTCGTCTCTATGGTAACCGTCGCCAACCAAATTGTATTCCCAGATTGAGCCAATCAGCGATCACGCTTTGGGATTACGACCAATCAGGTTTTATTATTTTTATCACCTTATATGACGTAACTGAGTGCTCTCATATTAAATAGGGACGAAATTTATCTCCATTATTGTTTTTCATTGCACGTCCATCCTCTCAGCTATCATTTTCCCCTCAACAAACAAATTATATATATGATAGATAGATAGGTGTGTGTGTGTGTGTGTGTGTGTGTGTGTGTGTGTGTGTGCGTGTGTGTGCGCAGTTAAATACTTGTTTGTAAACAATAAAAGCATAAGAGAGAATAATAATAATGTTCTAAAGCAGTAGTTTTCAAACTTTTCAGACAGAAGAACCATTTCAAAATTTCAATCCACGTCACGGAGCCCAGCTATAAAATAACCCTGTTTTTACATGCAATTCTCATAAAACCAAGAGTTTTGTGATATACCGCTAAATCGCCTTAGCCCATTTGACATTTTTTTTTATGGAAGAAGGAGATGCCAGGGACGAATGCTCACAAAAGCACTTACACCCCTATAGAAGAAGAGAGCCAAAATCAAGATGCAAAGTTTTCAAGACGCTGACACTGGGTTTGAAAGATTGAAGGCCATAGACAGGGGGAAAAAGGATTGAGGGAGGTTGTTCCAGAGTTGACCAGTTGAGTGATGAAAGATTGAGAATACGGATTAACCCTTGTATTAGAGAGTTGGACAGAAAAGGAATGAGAATGTGTCGGAAGTCTGGTACTACGTGCCCTCCTTAAAGGAAGAGGCATGCAGTTAGGGAGTTGAGAAGAGCAGTGTCCGTTATAATAGCGAGGAGAAGGGGATTGAAGACAGTTAGTAAGAGACGAGGAATTGAGGAAGCTAAAAGCCTTTGATTCCGGCCGGTCAAGTAGAGCTGTGTGGTTTGAGCCATCCTACACACGAGAAGCGTACTCCGTACATGGACGAACAAGACCCCTGTACAGACAGCAACTGAGTTCGGATGAAGAAACTGCGGAGGCAGTACAGCACACACAACCTCTACAAGATGTGCGTGTGTGTGCTGCTTGTGTGTGTGTGTGTGTGTGTGTGTGTGTGTGTGTGTGTGTGTGTAATCTTTCTAAGAAAGATTTCCAAGAAAGATCACGAGAAAAAGAAACGTCAAGAATGTTAAGAGAAGAGGAAAAATTGAGTTGTGTGTTGTTGAAGGTAAGGGGATATCGTGTGGAAAATTGTGACGAGTGAACAGGTGAAGGAACTGAGTTTTTGAGGCATTGAAAGCCACGAGGTTTTCTCTACCCCAACCAGAGATAGTAGAAAGATCAGAGGTCAGGTGCACTATCGCCTTCTCACGCGAATCACGGCGTGACTGTTGATAGGGGCGCTTCGTGAAGCTGGTAGAGAAGTGAATGGTGGAATCATCGGTAAAGGAGTGGATAGGACAGGAAGTGCGACTTAATAGATCATTAATAAATAAAAGGAAAAGAGTGGGTGACAGGACAGAACCCTGACGAACACCGCTGTTAATAATTTTACGTGAACACTGGCCATTTACACCGCAACTATAGATCGGCCAGAAAGGAAATCAGCGATGAAGGCACAGACAGAAAGAAGATCTGAAGGAGGGCAGTTTGGAAATTGAGAATTTGTGCCAGACTCTATCAAAAGTTTTTGATATATCTTGCGCAATAGCTAAGGTTTCACCGAAATCCTGAAAGGAGCATAACCAAGAGTTAGAGAGATGCGCAAGAATATCGCCAGTAGAGCGTCCCTTGCGGAATCCATACTGTCGATCTAAAAGAAGATTGTGGCAAGAGAAGTGTTTGAGAATCTTTCTATTTAGGATAGATTAAAAAAAAATTCAGAAAGGCAAGAAATCAAAGCAATTGGACAATAGTTGGAGGGCTAAGAGCGGTCACCCTTCTTTGGGACATGCTGAATGAAAGCGAACTTCTAGCAGGAAGGAAACGTACCAGATGAAAGACAAATGAGAGTTTGCCTGGGCAGGGTGTCAGCGCAGAAGCACAGTTCTTGAGAACAACAGGAGAAAACATCATCAGGGTTGTACGCCTTCCTTGAGTTGTGCCAGATAAGGCATTATAAACCATTAAAGCCACGCCCACAACTACGCTCGTGTACTAATTAGACCTGACTGGTTATATTAGATCAGATGTTGTACTACACAAGGGCGGATCTAGGCATTTCAGTAAGGGGGAATCCAAAGAAAAAAGGGCGCCCCCTAAAATAAAAAGGGCACAGTACTAACATTTATATTAAAACAGACCACCACTGAGAGAGTGTAAAATCAATTATATTGTTTTATTAGATCACTCATTAAATATGATACAAAATGAAAATCTAATTTGGATGCAACAGTTATCACAGAAATTTTCAAACATTTACAGATGTTTTGCCAATTAAAAGAACTATCAGAATAAGATGAAGATAAAAATAGTAGTGATATGGCTGCATCAGTACTAAGGGTACTAACAAAACATTATAACTACAAATTTGGAAGTACAATGTACAGTATACGGATAAAGACCCAAAATAGAATTTCAGTAGAATAAAATAACGATGATCTATTTACAAAAACAAAATTTGTTTTCATAGGCATACACATTATTCAAATAGGGCACTTGCAAGAAATTGAGGGGGGGGGGTCCAGACGTCGACGACACCCCCCCTCTAGATCCACCCTTGCTATATGCTGAGTGGACATGAATTTTTTCCTCAGAAGCGAAGAAATAATTTTTTTCTCAAAATTTTCACTTAAAAAATAAAGCTGTTATTGAAATTATTTGCAATGTATATGATTGCACATTCCAAAATGTTTCTTTCAGTTATGTCCTTATTTTTATTTTTTCACTGGGATTTTAGAACCTTCCCAATTAGTGCCATGATTATATTTATATATTTGGTTAACCAATGTCTTAAAATTGTTCACGGTTCTTCAAGCATATTTAATTATTCCGTTTTACTCTGACATGCTTTGTAGAACTGCAAATAATTATAATACATTGTTTAACTATATATGATTTAATCATATCATTAATTGGAAAGGTTCTCGAGTTCTTGCAAAAACTAAAAACGCAACTCAGGAATATCCTAGAATTCGCATTCATATACTTCGTAAATAATTTCAGTAACATTTTGCAAACATGAAATGGATCATACCTTAAAATAAAATACCTATTTACCTTAATCAGTACTTGTTAAATTTTTTTTTTTTAATGTATCTTGCTTTGTATATAACAGCAAGAAAAACCCGCCCAACTAGTGAGATATTTTTGTTAGTTCCTGCAGAAGGATGTTATTACCCTTCGGACAATACATATTTACTGTAGTCATGGTACTAATATGTGTTCGTATTATTATCCAGAATATTGTTTAGGAAACGCGTTTTATTCTTGACAAAGAAGACTGCAAAACGAATGTAAAAATTACCAATGGCCTACTTTGTATCTAATTTGTTGCAGAATAACATTATGAAAAATTAAAAATGACAAAATTTCAAAGCAACTTTTTTTTATTAAAGAAAATACTTCATGAAACACTACATTGTTGGCAAAAGTTCCTCGTTTCTAACTTCACGTATCCGGTTTGGGAGAGAATCTTAAGTTTTCTGATTTCAAGCGAATTAAAGTTTAACATTGATAATTAGCTCACGAATCACTTAAATTTTAAATGCAGCTTCACAGATTTTACTTGAAGCTCGTGTAGTCGTTAAATTTCAAATACAACTTGTCACTTCTTTTTACCGATTATGGCTTCCGATGCGTAGTTAAAAATTATGATGACTAAATTCTTTTCGAAATTTTTTCACCAATTTGATTTTCTTCATTCCACGAAAGTGTATGAAACTCTGTAGAAGCGTGATGGGACTCGGTTTACTCGTAGACTTTAATGATAGGAAAGGCCACCAGTCCACGCTTTATAAAATTTTATATTTTTCTATTAGCCAGAAAAGCAGATCAACAAATTCACGAAAGAAAGCAACCATCAAAATTTTTAGTTTCACATCCCAAGACGGAGATAAAATCTTGAAATTTAAGTGCTTTATGATCAGGAACGGAGCAAGAGTGTCACGGGTCCCGGGGCAAAATTATTTACGGGCCCCCTAACAAAATTTTTATTATATATTTATATTGCTTTTCTTTGCATTATTTATTTAGCATATATTTAAGAATTATGATACTACTTGTACGCATGGAGGCATAGAAGGCAAAACATTATGCAAAATATTGAGCTTTAAAAAGGATACCGTGAAATAAAAGTTTACTTACGACAACATCAGAACTTGACTTTTCTTGCCTTTCTTTCAGCAAATTCATTAATTAAATCCTCCAAGTTAATATTTCTATCTTTCTTGTTTTCAAATGATATAATTGAGAGTCCACTTAATCTTTTTTCATTCATAGAATTTCGAAGATAGTTCTTTATTAGTTTAAATTTTGAAAACGATCTCTCCTCACTTGAAACTGTCACAGGAATTGTGAGGAACAATGTTATGGCAGTCACAACTTCGGGAAAACTTGAGCACAAAGTACTGTTGTCTTTAATTAAAAATGAATATAGCTCATGGATTGTCGTCATTTTTTCAATGTCTGTTTTTAAGCACATTCGAAAAGAAGTAATTGACTTGGAAATCCAGAGAAAATATCATTTTTATATTTATTTACTAGCTTTGTTGCTCTCTCAAATAACTTCTCATCACTTGTTGAAACGACCCGGGCCCCGGGGCACTGCCCCGCCTGCCCCTAGTTAGCTCCGCCCCTGTTTATGATTTAACAAAATTTTGCGGGGATAAATTGGGATAAAATTGTTTTAGGGACACCCGATCTGAAAAAACAGTTGCTAAAACCATTCCTGGGATCCCAGAGTTTGTTGTCACCAAGTTTCATGAAAATTGGTCCAGCCGTTTGGACCTCAGGAGACGGACAGTGTGTCTCTCTGTCTGTCTCTCTCTCCGTCTGTGTGTGTCTGTCTGTCTCTCCGCCAGACACAGACATACGATGAATTATAGTATGGTATGGTGTGAGACTAAATACACGAAAGGTGTTGGAGTCGCAATTCATTTTTTTCTTGTGGGTGTGCATTAGGGTGTACCATTTTTGGGTCATTTTCAAAAAGTCAAGGTCCAGGAGTCTAATGTTGTGCCAAATGATTTCCTAAACACGAATTTTACAGGCATTTTCTAATCCGACAAATTTTGAATCCCCCCCACCCACCCTTGAAATTTTGCGCATCCCCTTTT
Organism: Bathynomus jamesi; assembly: GCA_023014485.1. Classification (NCBI taxonomy): domain Eukaryota; kingdom Metazoa; phylum Arthropoda; class Malacostraca; order Isopoda; family Cirolanidae; genus Bathynomus; species Bathynomus jamesi. Next base: position 366,169 of record JAJOZX010003962.1, read on the forward strand.
CCTAAAAACCCCATATATCTCAAACACTATCAACTTTATCGAAACATGTTATAGAATAAAAATGATTTAGAATCAAAGGTTCTATTAGAAAGGTTTATCAAAATAGAAATTTACTTAATTTTGAAAATTTTCATTTATTTTTTAAAAATTTAAATTAAAATTTTTTTTTGCTTGCAGTGCCTTCTTCTTAAATAAGGTGTTACCGCCACCTTTGAAGCATCACCCCAATGCAGCTTCGCGGCGATGGGCTTTGTATTTGCTAGTTATAATGCAAATCATAATTAGTTTTTATTATAACTAGCCTATACAAAGTGAGGACAACCTCAAAACTATATATATAAATAAAGCTAAAAATTAACACTTTATCTATAGTTGTGAGGTCCCATCGTTTTTTTTTTCCTTTATTCAACACTTTCCTCAAAAAAATAAAAAGAAACAAGTTTCCTAATTAGAAATCATTGATATAAGAGCTTTTTAAACATAAAAATAAGAAAAGACAATTTATGGTATATTTAATAACAAAAAAAAAATCAGCCTCTTCTAAATTAAAACAATCTCTGCAAATAAAAATACCTAATCTATCTGTTAATGAACTATTCTTTACTGAGTTTCATTCTTTTAAGAGTCTCTTTACTAGGATCAGGAATTAGTCTTCTATTCTCTTCCACAATTTGCAAAAGACCTTGAAATTCTTCTTCATTTTGACATTTGTCATGAAAGTCTTGAACCAGCTTGATTCCTCTTTCAGCGGTATCATTGACTACTCTAATAGATGAAAGAATGTTTTTTAGTTTGTTGTAGTCATCGACCTCTTCCCATGTTGATGCTGGTTTCTTTATCCATGAGTCTGGTTTTGACCCACAGCATTGAAATAAATGCCATGAAATTGGACCTACTAGCTGATGAAGCTTTGTGTCTTCCTTTAAAATGGGGAAAACAGGTTGCCCACATACATAATTTTCTGGAACTGGATATTTGTTTAAGGATTTTGCGATCTTATCTTTTTCATCATTACTTAGTGATCCAAAGAAACTCAAAGGGACCACTTCCTCCGTCAAATACCAGTAATGATTGGCAAAAGATTTCAAAGCAGCATTTGCAACTTCCCTATCTTCCTTCTTGTAATTCACCAAATCATGATAAAACTTCAGATCATTAGCTGGGCTATCTAGTGAATTAGAACATAAAAGCCAGTATTTTCCATAAATTAATGCATTAAATAGACACATTCTCTTTAATTTCTTAATCAATGATTCATCATATGATGCTTGGTGGGCAAAAGCATACATTTTATTTGTATACAAAATCATTGCCATCCACCTGGCACGGTGCATTGCACCAGGTTTCCGCCAATGACTGTTTTCTCTGGAAACCTCTCCTAAAAGCATTAAAGTTGTTTCAGCAACTTCCTTATAGTCATCACGTGGAAAGCAGTCAGATTTTCTTAAACATTGGGTCATAAATACACATTCTTCCTTTAGGCCTCTTTGATACCTTGATTTAACATCAAGAACATTGTATGTAGATTTCGTATTAATTTTCTTCCATTTAGACTCGCGAAATTCTTTGAATAACTCAAACTCAGGAGATTTACTTGGGCCAAAAATGGTTTCATACACAGCACACAAAACTCTTTCAGCCACATGATGGCGGCATGCTAACCAAATCAATTTCTTTTGCAAAAGTTCTTCAAGTAACTTACAGGAACCTTTCATCCATCCTGAATTGGATGCAGTGGTATCAAATGATACTCCAAAGACATTTTGCTTCAAGTTCCATTTTTCAATACTTTGAAATACAGAAGTGGCTTGAGACAATCAGTGGAATCATCTATTATAGAAACTGATAAAAGTTTTTCTACATTTGGGTATCCAGTAACAAGTATTGCAAGGCGGTCTTCTTGTTCTGAACATGATTTAGTAAGCAGCTTGCTATCCCAATGTACTAGGCAGTGATCAGGAGGAGTAAAATCCTTGATGCAAGTTTCATATTTTCGTTTCCTTGTCTTTCGAGCGGCTCTTGCAGATGTGGTCCTGGAGAGAGACAGTTTTTCAATATCCTTGCCACACCTAATGGCTACTGCAGCAGCAAAAACAGTCCGTTGTCCAATAGAGAGATTAAGTCTGTCTGCAGTGGAGGAAACCAATGGCGAGGCAAGAATATTTTGGGGGCTGGAAGCATTTGAAGGTCCTGCTGTAGGTTCTGTCGGAAACTCTTCATAGCTGTCTGTCTCAGAACTGGTCGTGCTAGAAAGAAGGGTCTCTGATGTTCTGGCTGTAGCACTCACTTGCTTCACTGATTTATGTTTCTCTTTGCGTTTCTTCTCTTTCTCTAATCTAATGTACTTGCGCTGTACTTTTGATGCATAATCTGCATCTAGCAAACCTAAACATGTTTCTCGTTTTGTTCTTTGATCTTCTAAGAATGAAATATCATATGCTTTCTGAGGCTCAGTTCTCATGCGGTCTTTTTGGATTAATTCAACGGCATTTTGAGAAGAGATGTCAAAAAGGGAATCCATAATTTTCATGAAATTAGAGTTCATTTTCAAAGCTTGCTCTTTTTTTGTGCTTGATTAAATTATTATGCATTTCTTCTAGATTTAACAGCATCTTCCTGCCTTTAGGGTTTTTACTAATATCTATAGTAGGAATGCATGCTTTTTGCCATATTATTAGTAGCTTCTGTAGAACTTCATTAACAGTAGAATCTTTTGTAACTTTTGGACCCTTATACTGCATTCTCCGTAAATAAATAAAATGGCTTAGAACATCTTTATTGGATGGTAAAACAATTTTAGATGAACTCATAATATCAGCCTGCAAGCGACCAAGAATAAAGTCATGCTGTTTTGTAGCTGTTTGACTCATTTTTTATTTATTTTTCAAATAAAGCAGTCTGAAAAGAAACAATAAGAGTAAAAACAATGCTTGTTTATTAAAATTCAATGTAAAAAAGGATTTTTAAATTTGGATTATACTCACAATATACTCATAAATAATGTAACTTAAGCACCTTATTTTATATTAATACAATAAGGTGCTCTTGGACAAAAGAAAATGAAAATTTTCAAAATTACGTACATTTCTATCTTAATGAACTTTTCTAATAGAACGTTTGATTCTAAATCATTTGTATTCTATAACATTTGTCGATAAAGTTGATAGTTTTTTAGATATATGGGTTTTTTAGGAAAAGGGTATGGGCAAAATTTCAAGGGGGGTGGGGGGATTCAAAATTTGTTGGATTAGAAAATGCTTGTTAAATTCGTGTTTAGGACATCATTTGGCACAACATTAGACTCCTGGACCTTGACTTTTTGAAAATGACCCAAAAATGGTACACCCTAGTGTGCATCACTTATTAATTTCACATGTTGAATTGTGAAATTTCTTCGTATAGTATAGTGTGTATATTATATACAGTGTGTTTCTAAAGTCCCTAACTATTTCAATGAAAACGTAGCAAAAAGGGTAAGATTCAATAATAATATAATAGAAGGCATACATTTAATGAATACTTAAGCATATGATTCTACATGAGCACCACTAATGTCTCTCACTAATGTCATCTTAGGAGGAGACTTCACCGCCAAAGACACTAGTTGGTACCTGCACAACCAAAACAACACCAGAGGCGCTAACATAGCCACACAACTAAACAGCCTCTTCTTTCTTAACAATACAGAAGAACATACACACATACCACATCAAGCAGGATACTCAAACTCCTCCCCAGACATAACATTCTGTTCCCTCTCACTAGCAACACATACACAATGGGGAACAGAAAAACAACTGTCATCAGACCACCTGCCCATCATCATTACAACACATTCTACACTCTGCCCCAACAGCCTTAGGCACACTTACAGAAATTACAAGAAAGCTGATTGGGAACAGTTCAAAATACAGACTGAGGAACAATTCACCACATTAAACAGCACACCCATCATAAACATCGATACAACACTCAAGACATTTAATCAGATCATCAATAATGCAAACAAACACATACCCAAGGGCAACATTAGCAAATACAACCCAAATTACACTAGAGAAATAGCCCACCTCATAAGGCAACGTAACAACCTCAAATATAACACAAACACCACACACAGAAGCCATAAAACAGCAGATACAACAGCTCAACACAGAAATAAACAACAAACTCAAAGAAAAACAAACAGAAACATTCAGGGAATTCATAACAACACTAAACCACTCCACAGATACAACCAGGCTATACAAGACTATAAACAGCATTACCCACTCTAACAGCGGCATTCACACCTCACACGCGGCTATCTGTCGCAGCCAAAATAATATCCCAACATACACACAACAAGCTAACATTCTAGTTAATCACTACGCAAAGATAAGTCACTTAAACAGAGACAACAACCAGAAACACACAGCCAGACACAAGAAAACCTACAGACTCGACACGACCATTACACTCTTCAATACAGACCAGACCACCAAGATCATCAAAAACATTAAGAATTCGAAGGCTACTGGACCAGACAACATATCTAACATACACCTTAAACACTTGGGTCCAAAGGAATACTAGCTCTCACAAATATCAGCACATATTCATACCAACACTGTATTATTCCTGACATATGGAAACAAGGTAAAATTATTACACTACTCAAACCAAACAAAAATCCAACAGAACCAGCTTCTTATAGACCCATTACTTTACTATGCACACCTTCCAAAGTAACAGAAAGACTAATCTTACAAATCACCAACCCACACATTCCACTGTCGCCTACTCAACATGGATTCAGACCTCACCACTCAACCACGACATTACTCATTAACCTCATGCAGCACATCATGGATGGCATCAACTCCAGACGACCAGCTCAACGTACACTATTAGCAACAATAGACATTAGTAAAGCATTTGATGCTATCCCACGCTTCCCTCTCATAAACAAAATACTCAACACAAACATGCACAATAACACCAAAAGGTGGCTGAGCAACTATCTTTCAGGAAGATACTCACATGTCACATTTAATGACAAGTCATCCAAAAACAAGCTTTTTCCGAACGGGGTCCCTCAAGGCTCTGTTCTCTCACCAACACTCTTAAATTTATACATGCATGACATTCAAACACCCATATATAACAAGCTTACCTTATCATCATATGCAGATGATATCACTCTAACATCCACCCACAACAACATCGACACTGCTACAAATAACCTACAAACATACATAAACAGTATACAAGACTGGCTCACACACAATAGACTCAGAGTAGCGCCCACAAAATCAACCATCACCTTGCTTACAAGCAACACAAAAGAACGGCAGGTAATTTCCCAGCTTACACTAAACAACATCAACATTCCACACACTCACAGGACCAAAATACTTGGGGTCACATACAAGTTGTATGTGACCCCAAGTATTTTGGTCCTGAGATAATGATGTGTTGTATGATACAACACATCATTATCTTTCACAAACCTCATTCAGGACATTAAAAACAAATGTACGTCAAGACTTAACACGCTTAGGGTACTAACAGGCACAAACTTTGGACACCACCAGGAAACATCACTCATATACAAACAATATACTCGCTCAGTTATGGACTATGCTAGCCCATGCTGGGCACCCATTTATCTCAAACACACACACAAACACCTTACAGACAATACAAAACAACGCACTTCGTATCATTACAAGATGCACTCAAACAACACCAATAGAACACCTGCACACAGAAACAAAAATACTGAAAGTTAGGGAACATTTAGACATGAGGGGAACACAATTCATGGCAGCAGCGACAACTAACCCAGAACACCCTTGCCACTACATGTACAATCATGCACCAACACCTTGCACCATTAAGGTAACACCAGAGAGACATTATAACCAAATACTCTATTCCATACCACGTCCCACAGACATCACACAGTACAGAAAACCCACACCCACACACACACACACACACACACACCCACACACCCACACACCCAACCCACAAAGCACTGACACGACTCGGTCCGAATGCGGTCCTAGGTGCGAAGCCGCCACCCATTAACAGGTCAGAGATCAGCCTGAGCAGATCGGATCGATTTAACTTAGCACGATTCCGATGTGGACATCACCCCAACTTATTACGGACATATAAACACAGACTTGAAAACTCCATAGACGACACCTGCCACCTGTGCCAGGACACACCACAAACAATTGAACACATTATGACAGACTGTACCGCTCTAGCACAACAACGAACACAACACAACATCACTAGTGCGCTGAACCTCTGGTCCACTCTGGAGTGGGCGATCGGTTACTTGCGTGCCGCCGGCTTGCTCGATCAGGGTTGGCTGATCGGCTAAACAACAACAACAACAACAACATGAGCACCATCATTATCTATATAGAGTTCGAATCTTTCAGCAGCATTGCGGAACACATTTTGGAGCATGACAGCGGTTATTTTTGTAACTGCTGTTACGATACGAGCACGTAAATCTTGCAGATCTGTAACCCTCGTTTGATAGACGTTTGATTTGATAAAGCCCCATGCAAAGAAATCCAAGGGCGTTAGGTCAGGAGATCGAGCCGCCCAGGACCTGTTGCCTCCACGTCCGATCCACCGATTTGGAAATCGTTCATTTAGGTACTCCCGAATAATGTTTGCGTAATGACAAGGTGCCCCATCTTGTTGAAAGACGACGGTGTTTAAAATGCTATCTGAATGAAGCTGGGACATTTACGTGCTCGTATCGTAACAGCATTACAAAAATAACCCCTGTTATGCTCCAAAATGTGTTCCGCAATGCTGCTGACAGATTCGAACTCTGTAGAGATACTGAGGGTGCTCATGGTAGAATCATATGCTTAAGTATTCATTTAATTTATGCCTTCTATTATATTGCTATTGAATTTTACTCTTTGCTACGTTTTCAATGAAATAGATAGGGACTTTATAAACACACACACACACACACACACACACACACACACACACACACACAAGGTGATTTCACCCTGCGATTTATAAACTTTTTTATTCTTGAGACAAAAGTAAAGAAAAAAGACCATAGAAACATGGGTCGAGAAACCCGTAGGTTTCGAGGTATAGCACGCGACAGGGCATATCTCGATGTGTGTATCCTGACTGGTGTATATGGCGCGGTGGTCCTATTCCGTGGCCACCTCGGTCACCAGATTTAAATCCTCTTGATTATTACTTGTGGGGTTATTTAAAAAGCGTTGTTTATGTTACAGAAGTCCGAGCACGTGATGATTTGTGGCAACGAGTTCGAGACAATTGCGAAACGATCCGCAATATTCCAGGAATTTTTGAGGGTGTCAGACAATCACTTGTGTGACGTGCTGAGGCATCCATTCAAGAAGTAGGAAAGAATTTCGAAAATTTACTTGAAAGAAGCAAATTTGCATAAAATGTAAATTTTTTTAGGAGTTTCATTTTTTGTTTCTCGACCTGTTTTTTTTTATTTTTGTCTCAAAAATACACCCTGCGATTTATGAAACTTTTGTAATCACTGTGTGTATATATATATATAGATTATAGATAGATAGATAGATAGATAGATATATATATATACACAGGGTGTCCCAGAATTAACTATCTATTTCAATGAAATCGGACAAATTTTTTAAAAACACTTTTATTTATGTTTATCATGTTTAATATGTGTTAAAAATGTATAAATTTCTAAATTTTTTTCATAATTTTATTTTCATAATTTTTTCATTATCTGGTCCAATGAAAGACCGTCTGAAGTCATTGAATGGCAAAGAGACTCCAAAAGTTAACGTGTGGCTTGGAATGACCAAGTCCAAAATTTATGGTGCTCCATCTTGTTGAAACACAACATTATCAAGAATGCCATCATCAAGAAGCTGTGGTTCGAGAAACTGCTGAAGCATATCAAGGTAGACGGTACCTGTTACAGTTGCTTCCGCAAAGAAGAATGGGCCATAAATTTTGGATTTGGTCATTCCAAGCCACACGTTAACTTTTGGAGAGTCTCTTTGCCATTCTATGACTTCAGACGGTCTTTCATTGGACCAGATAATGAAAAAATTATGAAAATAAAATTATGAAAAAAATTAGAAATTATACATTTTTAACACATATTAAACATGATAAACATAAATAAACGTGTGTTTTTAAAAAATTTGTCCGATTTCATTGAAATAGATAGTTAATTCTGGGACACCCTGTATATATATATATATATATATAATAATATATATATATAGATATATAGATATATATATAGATAGATATATATATATATAGATAGATATATAATATATAGATATATATATGTATATAGATATATATATATGTATATATAATATATATATATATATAACTGCATGACGCGCAGTATATAAATGAATAGAAACGACATAAGTGTTAAGGAAACGTTTCCGCACACGAGGAGGAGAGATAACGAATAAATGAAAAATGAGGCGAACCGCCCGGGAATCGAACCCAGGGCCTTCCAATTGCCGGTTGGACGCGCTACCATTATGCTACGGACCTCACTTAATCACAAATCGAAATTCTCCCACATAGGGCAGAAACCAATGCCTGAGAGGGCACCCTCGCAAATCGTGAATATGCGCATATAACTGCAATGACCGCGCAGTATATAAATGAATAGAAACGACATAAGTGTTAAGGAACGTTTCCGCACACGAGGAGGAGAGATAACGAATAAATGAAAAATGAGGCGAACCGCCCGGGAATCGAACCCAGGGCCTTCCAATTGCCGGTTGGACGCGCTACCATTATGCTACGGACCTCACTTAATCACAAATCGAAATTCTCCCACATAGGGCAGAAACCAATGCCCTGAGAGGGCACCCTCGCAAATCGTGAATATGCGCATATAACTGCAATGACCGCGCAGTATATAAATGAATAGAAACGACATAAGTGTTAAGGAACGTTTCCGCACACGAGGAGGAGAGATAACGAATAAATGACCTATGTGGGAGAATTTCGATTTGTGATTAAGTGAGGTCCGTAGCATAATGGTAGCGCGTCCAACCGGCAATGGAAGGCCCTGGGTTCGATTCCCGGGCGGTTCGCCTCATTTTCATTTATTCGTTATCTCTCCTCCTCGTGTGCGGAAACGTTCCTTAACACTTATGTCGTTTCTATTCATTTATATACTGCGCGGTCATTGCAGTTATATGCGCATATTCACGATTTGCGAGGGTGCCCTCTCAGGGCATGGTTTCTGCCCTATGGGGAGAATTTCGATTTGTGATTAAGTGAGGTCCGTAGCATAATGGTAGCGAGTCCAACCGGCAATTGGAAGGCCCTTGGTTCGATTCCCGGGCGGTTCGCCTCATTTTTCATTTATTCGTTATCTCCTCCTCGTGTGCGGAAACGTTCCTTAACACTTATGTCGTTTCTATTCATATATATATATATATATATATATATATATATATAATATATATATATATATATATATATGCCCAAATCAAATATAGTTGAAATTGTGCAGAGTATTGCAAATTTTACGAATCAGAAAATTCGATTTTTCATTTGAGTTGAGAAAACTTTTTCATAGGAAGTAATTTTTTCCAGAACCACGAATACACCTGCCTTTTCTGATAGAAGATCGGCAGAATTTTTTATTTTTACTGTTCCTTCTATGCGCATATATGCATAATTGCATACGCTTCTGTACAGTGTCTTGTGCACGTATAAGGAGAGAGAGAGGGAGGGAGGAGGGGAGAAATGAGAGAGAATCCACGAAGTTATGAAAAATAAGGTGAGGCATGCTTTTGACTAAAGTATTTACCCTTTTCTGAGTTTTCAAGTTTGCGAATTTCCACTTTTCGAAAAAAAATAAATCTCTCTCTCTCTCTCTCTCTCTCTCTCTCTCCTCTCTCTCTATTTTGGTGGTGTAGTGATTAGCATCGCTGACTATGAATCCATTGGCCCTAGGTTTGATTCCAAACGAGGGCGTGCAGCTTTCAACTCGCTCAGCTGTTCATTCTTTCATACAAAAAAAATTAGCTGGTAGATAAATGGGTACTCTGGGTAGCCTAGTGATTAAGACTGGGTTGTTGATCGGGAGGTCGTGGGATCGAGTCCGGGTGAGGACTTTGTAATTTCTGACTTCGCTGGTGGGTTGCGGTTCGGATTCCACGTTAAGCTGTAGGTCTGAAGTGGTAGCAAGCTTGATCTTCGTCAGACTGAACAATTCGAACAGAAGCAAAAACTATCGTTGTATATAGGGTGTTCCATAAGTCTGGTCTCGTAGGAAAATTTAAGTTAAATTTACAAAAGTAATACATTAGAACTAAAAAAAATGTTCAAATTGTTGTCTTGTTTTGGGGCCTTTTTTTTTGGTTGCAGGTAGAATAATACGCAATGGCTAATATTGAAGCGAGTTACACTACACAGAAAAAGGCGAAAATTGTTCTTTTACATATTTCTGGCTTTAGCCAAAGACAGACATCTGAAGAACTTCACCGTCGTCATCCCAATAAACCACGACTTGGTCAGCGTTCTGTTGGTTAAATGCTTTCAAGAGTGAAGGAGACTGGGAGTGTTCAGGACAAACCAAAAGCAGGTCGCCCGAGAACTTCATCTAGTGCTGAAAGCAGTATTGATGTACTTTCCAAGATCGCAGTAAGTCCACAACGATCGGTGAGAAAGATTGCATATGAATTTTATGAAAGTGGACAGTCAAAGACATCTGTACACCGAATATTGGCCTTGAGGTGCGACGTTGGTTGGATGAAACTCTCCCTGGGTGATGGGTTGGGCGCAGGGACTTCGCACCCCTAGATTTTTTCTCTGGAGTCACCTTAAGTCTGTCGTGCTCATTGACCGTCCACGTACTATTGAAGACCTTAAAGAAAATATCTGCTGTTTGTGCACAAATCACACCAGAGATTTTGGCACGTGTGCGTTTGAAAGTTTGGAACATCGTATCCAACATGTGCGAACAACAAGGTCATCATTTTAAACATTTGTTTTCGTTCTAATGTATTGCTTCTGTAAATTTAATTTAAAATAAGTTTTCCTATGGGACACCCTGTATATATATATATATATATAATATATATATATATATATATATAATGTTACGCGTAATCGGTGAAACTGCGTATTTCATGAAATAAACAAAATATTTTGATTCGTTTTTGCACGTATGGCGTGGGTGGCACGAGCTGTTACGCAAGTTTCCAACTTTTATACAGGAGTATCGTTTGGTCAGGTTTCCAACTTTTATACAGGAGTATCGTTTGGTCAGATAACTGGTTCGGCAGTTAGGTTAGGTCAGATTAGGTTAGGTTATGAAATGCTTGAGCAGCCGTGCGCATACAGCTACTCTTCTATTAAAGGTTCACAATGGTACGTGTACCCCTAAAATGTTTAATTTTTATCAGACAAAAATATTTATCGTTTAGATCAGTGCCCTTCAACCTTTTTATGCCTACCACCCACTTTTACTATTTTTATGTGAGATAAATTAGCCAACCGCCAACCAAAATTAAAAATCCAACAAACATATATTAAAAATTATGTATGGTACATTATATATATTATATAATAAAAACATTATGCATTTACCTTTAATTTAGTGAGATCCTTGTGCTTGATGCTTGGAAACTAAATTCCGAATGTTTGGCTCGAATTTAGTGAGGAACAACGAATGTCCCCTCTTTCAGGGATTTTTAAAGCATTCCTGTTTTTGGTAAGAATGTGATTCACAGCACTAAAACCTGATTCTAGGTACGAATAGGAAAGCGATCAGTAATTTAAAAATCTTTTTCACATATTGGGATATACATTTGACATCTTTTTATTTTGCCAAAGCTGCATATAACCACCGTTATTGAAATTTCCCTTGCTTTCCTCATCATGTCTGAGTTCTAATAGCTCCTCTTGACATGTTACATCAGCTTCAGTAACATTTGCAGTAAACGGGTTTACCATCCAATATACTTCCATGGTTAAAACATCACTGAATCGAGTTTCAAAATCCGTTTCAAGTTTATTGAGATGATCAACCTTTGTGTATCAATTGTTGTTATGTCATCCTTAATAGATAACAATTCTGGAAACTGGTGAAATTCCCTTTTTGAAAGATGTGACTGAATAAATCCAGCTTTTCAATGAATAATGAGATAACTTTTTGGCAGTTCATGAGTGTCATATTGGCTCCTTGAAGCTGCAATTACAATCATTGCATTTCTTAAATATTCCTGCCAAATAACAAGCATCATTTTTTATCATTTTTAACTTTTGGCTAAGATCAACTTCATTTTGGTCTTCTAGAAACTGCACTACGCTCTCATATAGTTCAACAAAACGAGTTAAACATGCACCCTTCGAGAGCCATCGGACCTCTGTGTGTAATAATAACCTAACAAATTGTTCATCATTGTCATGACACAACTGACGAAACATTCAATCATTTTTTGCATACAATATTGTAAATTTTGTTGAATTTTACAAGAATTTTATAAATTTTCTTGCCGCCCACCTAAAAGCTCAAATCGCCCACTAGTGGGCGATATCGCCCAGGTTGAAGACCGCTGGTTTAGATGTTGTCCTGTCCTTGAGAAGTCTCAGAATGGATTTTTTGCCATTTAATTAAATATAAACTAAAATATCATCGCAAAATATCAAGCATTTCATAACCTAACCAACCCACACCTAACCAAACCAAAAGATGCTCCAGTCTAAAAGCTGGAAACCTGCGTTACAGCTCGTACCACCCACGCCATACGTGCAAAAACGCATCAAAATAGGTTAGGTACTTGCCTGTGTATTTCGCTTTAAGTATACTTTGCTTTAAATAGAGTTCAACTGTCAGTTGCAAACTAAGTTTTTCCTCTGCCTACTTCATGAAATTGGCTGAGCGAAATTGCATATTTCACGAAATAAGCAATAACTTTGCTTATTTCATGAATTTGGCAAATGGACTGCCAATTTCATGAAATAAGCAATATTTTGCTTGTTTCATGAAAAACACAATTTCACCGATTACCCGTAACATAGAGTATATAACTTTAGTAAGAACAAGATTATTGTCTGGAATTAAAAATAAAAAGAATAACTATTAATGAGGGTAATAATAATATTGATAATGATGATAATAATGATGATAATAATAATAACAATAATACTAACAACAGTGGTGAAAAATTCAATGAAACTTGCGGTAACAAGGACGGGAAAACTAAATTAGAGTATAAAGAAGTTCTCGAAAACCTTGGACCTTGATTTTGGCTCTTCTTCTCTGCAGGGGTGGGGTGGGGGGCGCTTTTGCGGGCATTCGCCCTTGGCCCCTCCTTTCTGCATAAAAAAAAACTGGAGAAATATTAAAATCGTAACTACAGAATAGAGAAAGTAAAGTAAAAAGCATGAAAAGTTTTGCGAATTTTGTTTTGAGTTTTTCTTGCGAGGTTCTTCGACCTTGAGGCGTACCTTTCTTTAAATTTTGTTCCATTCAAGTTTACAAATGGTGTATTTTTGTGTTGTTTACAGATATCTAAAAAAATATTTTTCTAAAATAAATACAACCCTGTGCCTGAGGTAGTACGAGTATGACTGTGATTGGTACGTGTAAGTTTGTGCTGCCTTAGGGAGGAAATGCAAACTTTTGATGCATCTTGCTCCTGAATAATCATGCACCAGGGCTGATAACTGCAGGTATCTGCAATACAAACTAATGAAAATTGCAATAAAGTTAATACGGATATGGATGTTCTTTTAACTAGATTAACACGGAGCAGTGTTGCTTTCAGTGGTTATGAACCACGAACGAAAGCCTCGTCAATACTTTAACCCCCTATTTGCTTGGCAATGCTACTGCGAGCTGTTTGTACCCTGAAATGGGCGGAATGATGCTCCATGTGAAAAGATGTTTAACTGTTCATACTTCCACTTAAACTGTACATGCATCTATATATATATATTATATATATATATATAACACAGTTTTCTTTTTAAACATCGACACTTCAAAATCCCGGAGGAGGGGCTTTATTACCTTCAATTTATAAGTTTGGTAAATTATACCCTTGGCATAATTTATCAAATTATCACGGTTATGAAATAGAGATTTACCCTTATTTTAGTGGTTCCCAAACTCTGAGTCATTACCCCATTTTCACATCGATACCTTCATAATGACCCCTACCCTACCTGTACCCTCCGTAAAGCCAGTTCTAGTGTTGCCACGTCGTTTATTTATGCACTGTTTGTACTTTAGAAGTACTTGCAGAGTACTAAATTACCCCATTGAAAAAGCCAAATTACTCTAATGGGGTAAATTAATATATATATATATATATATATATATATATATATATATATATATATATATATATATATATATGATCACGTTAAGAATAGCGAACCCATAGGGTGTTAGGTTCGCTATTCTTGATAATTTTGGATTCCCTATTCTTGACATGGAGAATTTTGTAACCAATCGTCAAGAGCGTACAGTTGACCTAACCGGGCATTCAAATCTTATCCTATTTAAATAATGGTTCTCTATTTGGATCACCTGAAGATCAGGGCCCCCAACCTTCTCTAGTTAGCCTTATAAGGCTAACTAACGAAAATATCACGACTTAACCTAACCAATCGTTAGGTCAACTGTACACCCTTGACGATTGGTTAGGTTAGGTCGTGATATTTTCGTTAGTTAGCCTTATAAAGCTAACAAAGAAGGCTGGGGGCCCTGATCTTCAGGTGATCCCTCTATTTATTATATGTTTGCAATAAATAATAAATTTGTTGTTTTCTTATCTTATTTTGGTTAATTTGCAGAGTTTAAACTTTGGGGGGTATACAGTTGAAAAGATCAACATTGGGGTGGTGATTGTCGAAAAGAGTATGTTGGGGGGGGGGGGGGAATAGTTTAAAAGATCCCATCAATTTGAACATTTGTTTTAGTTCTAATATGTTACTGTTATAAATTTAATTTAAAATAAATTTTCCTATGAGACCGGACTTATGGGACACCCTGTATATTTATTTAGGATCATGTTGAATTTTGGGTTCGCTATTCTTAACATGAGGTAAATGGGTTCGCTATTCTTAACGTGATCCTATATATATATATATATATATATATATATATATATATATATATATATATATATATTATATATATATATATATATATATCCTTCGTTATGAAATAATAGTTAATTTTGCTCAAAAGTAATTATATTAAATATGTAAACCTAAATAAAAGCGATGAAACCTCGGAAGAACCTTTTGTCATATTTTAAGGTCATATTAATTTTTTTTACTGTTGGATATTAAAAGTAATTTAATATTAATTATGAAGACCTCTCAAATTATATTAGGATTAAGCCTTATATTAATTAATATAAAATCTTTTAAAATTTGTGCGCGCATTCTGCGTATTTTTTTTGTTTTTATAACATTTAGTAAGTATTTTATTTGGTATAAAACCTTATATTTATCCGCATTTTTTTTATTTGAACTATAAAGGAAGGTGAAAATAGTTATTAAGCCTTTGTCGTTACCTGTACGTCACAGGTTAATTAAAAGAAAATAGATTTTGTACAGTATATTTAAATTATACGAACAGAATATTATTCCATTTTTACACAAGAAATAATAATTCATTGAAATTACATACATATTTATTTTTTATGTAAATGGATTTTTCTCGGCCTTTTTCTCAGAAGTGAAACTCGCTTCCATATGAGCCATTGCGCGTTATTCTACTTGCAACCAAAAAAAAAAGGTCCCAAAACAAGACATCAATTTAAACATTTGTTTTAGTTCTAATGTATTACTTTTGGAAATTTAATTTAAAATAAATTTTTCTTCGAGACCGAACTTGTGGGACACACACACACACACACACACACACACGGACCAGAGATAATTCAGTTGTTTTTCTGCGTGTCGAAATATCAGGCAAATTTCAGACCATTTGGTGAAATTTGCCTGATATTTCGACACGCAGAAAAATAGCAAATTATTGCGATAGCCGAAATACCGAGTGTCAAATTGGCGGGATCCGAGTGTGTGTGTGTGTGTGTGTGTGTGTGTGTGTGTGTGTGTGTGTGTGTGTGTGTGTGAGAGAGAGAGAGGTTTGTTCAAAAAGTATCCGGAATGATATGATAATAGACAGAATATGGTACTTACACGGTTTGAGGCTTAATCTCCTTCAGAGTATACTCGTGAAGCCACACACTTCGCCCAACGATCCTGCGATTGTTGAAAACATTTTTCGAAAGCACTTTTCGGAATGGCCAAAAGCTGCTCCGTCGAATTTCTTTTAATCGTCTTAACATCATCGAATCGGTCCTTTCAGGGTTTGAGCTTCGAAAAAAAAAAGTCGCATGGAGCCAAATCCGGCGAATATGAAGGCTGCTGTACTGGCGGGGGGCGGGGGGGGGGGGGGGGTAGCGTTTGTAGACAAAAATTGCTGGATAAGTTGAGTTGCAACGAATGAGATGGCGCGTTATCGTGATTAAGCATCCAGTCTTCGGACTCTCACTTCTGTGGCTGGTTCCTCCGAACTGCTTCACGTAGACGTCTCAAAACTTCAATGTAAAATTCCTCGTTGATTGTTTGTCCCTGTGGAGCATATTCAATTACTTGTTGTGCACAGCACCTCCACCTTCAACACGTTGTTCGATACTCTTCCACATCGTAAGAAATCGCCGCGAAAGAAAATACGTTTAACTTTATCGGCTCACCACAGTGGACTGACGCTACACAATGAAGTGCAACCCTATCAGTCAACTTGTTTCGACATGCAAATACACGTTTAGCACAGTCACAACTCCAAGCGTGACCTTGTTCTAAAATAAACACCTTTCCGGATACTTTTTGAACAGACCTTATATATATATATATATATATATATATATATATATATATATATATATATATATATATATATACTTTGTTACTTTATGCGAGTTCGAACGACGGTTCAGGATCGACCTGCAGTATCCCGCCTCGCAGTATCCCGCCTCACTTGCGGGATTTGGTGGAGGAGGGAATTGCTGTCTGATCTCCTCCTGCCCTCGTAGCCAGCCACGCATGGTTGGTCAGGGACTTTGCACAGGAATCTGACCAGCTCGTTCTTGGTTATTTAGGCCGGTGTGTTGGAGATTCCTCACTTCTTTTGGTAGGGCCTTGAAAAGCTTTGGGCCTCGTATTCTGAGGGTATTTTCCATCCTCGTTTTCATGGCCCCTTGTCCCACCGCAGCTGGTATAGTACTGAAACTGCCTCTTCTCTCATTCCAGTTTTCTATTTCATTTCTGAGGTTAGGGACTGAGCCTTCAAGTATTTTCCATATGTATATTATTGTGTACCGCTCGCACCTTCTTTCGAGATAGTAGAGTTTCAGGGATTTTAGTAGAGACCAGTAGTCTTCACCTTCCGTTTCCTCTATCTTAGACGTAAAAGTCCTTTGTATGGCTTCAATGTTCGCAATGTCTCGTTTTCTGTATGGGCTTGTGAGTACTGAGCAATACTCGGTTATTGGTAGGACTAGACTCTTCCATAATTTGAGCATGATGTTTGCTTTTCTGCTGCGGAAGCTCCTCCAGATGATTCCCATTATTTTTCTAGCCGTTGTAATTTTGATGTTATAATGTTCTCTGAATTCTGCATCCGACGACATTATTACTCGAAGATCCCTGACTTGTGGATTTGGCGTTATCTGTTTGGCTTGCAGAATTTTGTACCCTTTATTCTGTAGCCCCTTCTTATTACCATATCTTAGAAGTTGGAATTTTTCTTCGTTGCACTTCATATTGTTGTCTTCTTCCCACTGGAATAATGTTTCAATGTCGTTTTGTAATTTTTCTATGTCACCTTCGTTCAATATTTCCTTGCATATCTTTGTCATCTGCGAAATATAAAATAATGAACAGCAAGGGAGCTAGTACTGTCCCTTGTGGGACAGAACTCTCTGCTTCCGAGACTTCCGATTTGACTCCATTTACCACCACTCTTTGCGTCAAGAAATTAAATATCCATCTTCCTAGCTTTCCAGTAATTCCTATATTCTTAAGTTTGTGTGCTATAATTCCATGGTCACATTTATCGAAGGCTTTAGCAAAGTCAGTATATATTACATCTATGTTTTGTCTTCGACACAATGTTTCCAATATTTTCTTCTGGTGGTCTAATAGCTGTGATAGGCATGATCTTCCAGCCCTGAAATAGTTGATTTGGGTTGTATAAGTTCTTTTCTTGTACGTAGTAGGTAGTTTTGCCTCTAATTATACGTTCAAAGCACTTTATAAGGTGGGAGGTGAGAGCTACCGGCCGATAATTCTTGGGCATTGCTCTGTTACCACCTTTAAATAAGGGGGCAATATTCGCGTTCTTTAATGGAAGTGGAATTTGTCCTGTGTCGAGTGATTTCCTCCATAGTAAGTATAGCGGTTTGGCAATACTCTCTACATTTCTTCAGAAACGTGGCACTCCATGTGTCTGGCCCTGGTGCAGAATTGTCTCGCATCTGTGATAGAGCGTCAATTATATCTCCTTCCGAGAACGCTAAGTCCATTAAATGTAGGTTTGTACCAGAATTTGTCCTTGGCTGATTTGTATCAATGTCGAGAAATTCGTCTGGATTTTCTATTTTCATCTCGGACTTAGTGGTGCTGAGCACAGAGTTAAATTGTTCCTTAAGCAGTTCGCTCATTTTTTTTCGGGTCATTTATATGGCTGGCCTCCCCGTTTATCAACGGACCAATACTCTCCTTACACTGCATTTTCATTTTCGCAAACGTGTAGAAGTGTTTTGGGTCATTTTTTATTTTCTGCGACCTTGTTTTCCTCCTCGTTTGTCTTCTGTATGAATGTTTACTTTAGGTCCATTTCTATTTCGCCTAGTTTCCTCTCTAGTTTGAGTCTCCTTGCGTCTATGATGTTTTATGGTTTGGTTCCGTTGTCTAAATAGTGTCCTGATTTTTCTCTCGAGCTTGCTACGTTTTCTTTTTTGTCTCTCTGGAACATTCTTCAGTAATATAGGTTTGGTTTCAGTCTCCATTATACTTGGTATTTGTTCTGGTCTTCTCTTGAAGTAGCAATTCCCAATTTACTTCCTTTAAATCTTTATTTACACTTTCCCAATCTACTTTCTTTGAATTTGTTTCAGCATTCAAATATTCCTTCTGCTTCTCTGGGATGCGTTTTCAGACCTGGGTGCTAACTTCAATTTCGCATCGATTAGGTTATGGTCGGAGAACTTTGTGCTCGTTACCTTTTTATTTATTATTATCTCGTTATTTGTCAAAATTAAATCCAGAACGTTTTATTTTCTAGTGGCTTCACAGATTTCCTGAGTAAGGGCAGAATGTTCCATCATATCTAATAGCATTATTGCTTGGGTTCTATCATCTTTTGTAATGTTGCCATGAAACTTCTCAACATATATGATTTCGTCATTTTTCTTCCATGTTAGGAATAGGAAATTAAAATGTCCGCAAATTAGAATATATGTTGCTGGAGTTTCAAGTAATTTTAACGTGTTTTCTATTTCATTAGTGGCAAATTGGAATTAACTTTTTGTCGTGTTTGGTGGTGTATATATATATATCACACACACACACACACACACACACACACACACACACACACACATATATATATATAAGGTCAAACAAAGAAAATTGTATGCATCGTAACCAAGGAGGCAACAAAAGCAAAAAGCAAAGTTAAATTCCTATTTGCATAATAGTATGACGAGAGTCTAAACATGAAAAGATTTTATTTTATCTGAATTTTCACCCAATTTGAATATATGAAGTGGTTAAAGTAAATAGAAGCTGTTCTTTGTGAATTTACGATACGAACGATAAAACCTTTCGAATATTCATTTTTATTCATAACTACTTCGGGTTTCGCGTTTGAATGAGGTTTGTTGTGGTTACTGTTTATCAGGTTCAAATTTACGTCTGGCAAGATGTTTTCCAATGATGTAGTGATAGGGTTTTTAATCTCTTTCGCGATATCGAAAGTTATATGACGGAGGGGACCTACAGCTTTACGTGAGATACGAACCACGGGTCGCTACATTATCTGGACGCGGAGGATAGTCTCCCATCCAGATACTCTCCAGACGCAATGTGTCTCGACTTCGCTGATCGACGGAAATTGGTGTTTCGACACTGACCACGACGTAGCCCTGTTGACCCGTTGATTTCAGATGACTCTCTCTTACTCTAAATAAATGCTTTATAAAGGAGGTATTTGATATTTGTTTGAGTAATAAACTATACAGTATTGACACTAAAATTACAAAATAGTGGTTCATGGTAACTCTGTGTGTAAGTATCGTGAAAGATAAGTTACTCAATTTTACGTTGTATATGACAAATTTTCTTTCTTTTCTGAAACGTGTACCCATTAGTGCGCATGAAAGGCGAAGAATGGGTTTACAATCTCTTTCATCATCGAGTTTGGCCCGACACACAGATTTATATACCCGCCCGCGAATATTGACTTTACATTTCGTTTAGCATAACTCAATCACGCACTGATAAAAATGTTTTATGAAAATAATGCATTTTTGCTTTACACTCCAAAGTCAGTTAAACTATTAATGCACAAAATACTTTGTTAATTTTAGTCAATGAACTTCCGTAAAAAAAAATTTAATTTTGTAGGAAGAGGTTTTTTTTTTTTGTTTTTATTTGACATTTTTTTCTTGTTCCTTCATTTTGGGATTATGTAAAATTAACATTTTATATACATATAATCTATGTATATATTATATGCAGGGCTGTGGAGTCGGAGTCATGGAGTCGGAGTCGGAAGCAATTTTGGTGGTGCTGGAGTCGGAATCGGAGTTGGTAAAAACGTACCGACTCCGACTCCGACCTCAATATAAATTTTAATAAAATATGTTTTTGTGTGTGATATCACTGGCAGCTATGGTGGTTAAACCACTTAAATAATACACAATGTTTTCCATTTCAGACACTAATGCCATTAATTCATTTTTTCTTTTTAGATAATATTTTTTATTTTTAATGCTTATTTAATTTCAAGTTCTTTCTAAATTTCATAAGTTTTTAACTTTCAAGTCTAAAACCCCTTTCACAATGGCAAAGACACTTCCAACAAAGTCTGCAGTTTTTTAATATTTTACAATAACCACAGATGGGAAACATTTCGTGTGTCAGTGTATGATAGAAGATGATGATGATGAAAAATTATGTGAAGCAAAAATCAGTGGTTTTACTGGCTCTGATAAAAATGCACCAACCAGAGCATCAAATTTGAAAAGACATTTGCAGTGTTTCCATCCCAAAATTTTAGAAGTTGTCATTGAGAAAGATAGTAATAAAAACCTTGCAACTACTTCAAAGTTAACAAAAGATCAGAAATCTACTGAACGACAAGCACCACTTACAAGATTCTTTACTACAGACAAAGTTACCGTAACAATGACCACAGATGATGATGCTTCACGTGGTGGTGATGAAATGCCTCTTGTGTAATTATCATCATAGCAGATTTAGAATTAATATACCTTCGGAGTCGGAGTCGGATAGACAAAAAATTGAGGAGTCGGAGTCGGAGTCGGTTTTTTATGTGCCGACTCCACAGCCCTAATTATATGTAGCCTATATAATAATATATACATATATATTATACTTTTTCAAAATTCATGAAATAATAATATTTAATGTTTGGTAAAAGTTAATAATAGTGGACAAATTTCATTTTTTAAAATAACAAAATTGTCAATAAACTCCAAATGGCTTTTTATGCTAAGAATAAGTGGTTTCATTAAATAGAAATTGTAAATAAATCGGAGCTTTTGAAGAATAGGGACCCCAGCCTTCTTTAGTTAGCTCTATAAGGCTAACTAACGAAATTATCATGACCTAACCTAACCAATCGTTAAGGGCGTACAGTTAACTTAACGATTGGTTAGGTCGTGATATTTTCGTTAGTTAGCCTTATAAAGCTAACTAAAGAAGGCTAGGGTCCCTATTCTTCAATAGCTCCACTAAATCTATGAATAATAGTTAAACATGGGACTAGTTCGTGTAGCGTATAGACTCATTAGGTTTTCACCTTGCTTAATCGTGGTAGATATGTGTTCGAAGTCGCAAGACCAAGGCTAGTTAATTGTTATTATGGAAGATGTCAATATGTCGTTTGAAAATGTGCTAAATTTTATAGATGTCATAAATTTATGCAAAAACGAAGTGTAATATGTATATATATATATATATATATATATTTATATATATATATATATATATATAAATTAGTTGCGGTAAAATCCTATTTTAATACAGTAAATTAAAGATAGCTAGAAGACCACGTGCACATTCAACAATTGTTGATCCACATCGAATATTATTACACTTTGTTAGGTTAATTGAATGCCCGGTTAGGTCAACTGTACGCCCTTGACGATCTGTTAGGTTAAGTCGTGATATTTTCGTTTAAACTAACGAAAATATCACGACTTAATCTAATCAATCGTCAAGGACAATAACGCTAAAATTCTCGAGATAAAAATATCCTTTCGACGAGATGCTTTGTAGATTTTATTAAAAACTTAATTAAAGTTTACACCCACATTTTATTAAATTATAAAAGCCTTTAACAAAATTTAATTTAAAAATCCTGCTCTAACTAATTAAAATATATTTACAAAATGTTTCAAAAAACTATTTGCGAGTCAAAAATATTTTTCTTGGTGTAATAATTAATAGCCAAGTTACAGAGTTAAAGAGTGACAGGCTAAGAAAGACCCTTAGTAAGATCCACTCTAGGTTAGCCCATGAAAGGAGTAGAGAAAGAAATAGCAAAGGCAAATGAAAATAATATATACACCATGTATTTTTTCAAGGATTATCATTTATTTATTATATACAAGTCATGATCATTTCATCGCTGCATCATTTCTCCGATAATGCCGAGGCCATCGTGCTGAAAGACTTGCTTTTGAAAATGAATTAGTTACATTGTCATATTTCGCTCTTGAATTACTTACTGTAGATAAGGGAGCATTGATTCAGACACACCTCCAGCCGGTCAGCACACACCAATTCAAGAATTCCCACGAAAGTGTGCATCATGTATGTGATTTCCCTCCTTTTCCAAAAAAGGATTTATCATAACCTAATTTATATTGCGTCCTTCGCATAGAAATTATGTAAATAAGGAAGCACCGATCCACAGGCACCTCCAGCTGGCCAGCACCCCCGATTTAAGAATTTCCGGTAGAGTAACACTGTACAGTGTACATATCTTCAATTTTTTTCTTTTACGAAATTTTGTTACGCTCTATTTGAAACTAAAGTTCTATTCTAGTTAAGTAGCTTCCCTGAAGCTTACTTAGTATGTCTGTTTGGAGGTTTTGACTCCCGAGAATTTCCCATAAAGTTTCCCATCGTCTGAGAACTACTGTATGTGCTTTGAAACCAGAACAGACCAGCGCCCCCTGCATTTATTACGAAAGATAACATCATTACTATATAAAACAATGAACAATTTTCTAACTAGCTAAGTTAAATATACCGCAATTATTCCTAAACAAAATACAAACAATCCTACGCTGTATATCCAAGTAGCATCCCTGAAATTGAAAACGTGTATTCGAATGTTTGGACTCCCAAGAGATCCCATTAAACTTCCCTTCTCTACCAATGCGGTATCATCTGAGGACTCGAGGTGCTCTGAAACCAGACCAGATCAGCACCTCCTACTGCATTCGTTGGGAAGGTAACACCACTACTACTACTATATCCTGATTAGCCCTCCCTGCTTAATGGAAAAAAAAGAAAGGAGCAAAAGAAAGAAAGGGGGGGAAGAGGAGTGGCTTCCTAAAATAATTTAATGCAGCTATTTGGAGGTTTTGACTGTCGAGAATTTATATTCATTAAAAACATGTAAATAAAAAAAAAGGAAAACATCCTATCATTTGAGAGAACTCCTAATGCTTTGATACCAGACCTGACCAGCGTCTCTTACTACGTTTACGATCAAAAGTGAGCATGACCATTCCCAACTCCACCCCAACCCTTATAACGTCCTTTTGTAGACTCATTTGGAGGTTTCGATTCTCGAGCGTTCTCACAATGACAACACCCATTGCCCTGTTACCAAACCAAATCAGTGCCCCCTTGTACATTTGCATCTTAAGGGAAATCACCGTTTCTATCTCACTAAATAAACACTGTACTTAAAAAGTAGCCATCCTTTATACTAATAGCCTTTCGGAAGTTTTGACTCCCTACAATTCCCATCAAGCTTTTCCCGTCTCTACCAATGGGGTATCACCTGAGAACTCCCATTTCTCTGCAACCAGACCTGATCCGCGCCTCTTCCGACATTTACTGCAAAAGGAAAATCGGCTACTCCGTATACTAACTAAAAACATCTCTAATTTTACTTACCCTTTAATGCAAATTGATACTACTGAAATACCTGCCTAACCTATTCTTAAACATTTTTACCGAAGTGTTCGCCACGATCCGCGCGGGAAGGCTATTCCACCTCTCAACTATCTTATACGTGGAAAAGTCCCTTGCAACGTTTGTCACAAATCTTTTGACCCTTATTATCTGAATCTGAATATCTGAATTAATTCGCCTCTCAAACGCCTAGTTTCAAGCGTATACAAATTCAACTGTGAGAGTGTATTTGTATGGTTTATCACGTGACAATGGCATAAACTTTGCTGCCCGTTGCTGAACCCTTCCTACCATTTTTATATCCTTACTTATATACGGCAACAAAAACTGTACAGCATATTCGAAATGAGGCGTAACAAGCGACTTATATAAAATGGCAAAACAATATCTTTAGATATATTTTCAAAATTACGAGAAATAAAACCCAATACTCTGTTAGATTTACTGTTCCCAACTGAACACTGTTTTGAGAACTTTAAATCCTTTGTAACAATAACACCTAAATCCTTTTCCTAAGAGCCTCCGTTTAACACTTTTTCCTATAGTATAATTAAATTTACTGTTATGATAACTCGTATGTATGACTTTACATTTATCTACTGTACATTAAATTTCATTTGCCACTTACTAGACCACTCTAAGATTGTGCTGCAAACTCGTTCTCTCTAGTAAACTAATTGTTCTACCTACAATTTGGTGTCGTTGGCAAGTTAAGAAATTTTACTCAATAAATTAACAAAGTTCGTTAACAGATGTGAAAAATACTGGTCCCAAAACGGACCCTCGCGGAACACTGGTAGTTACCTTAGCTCATTAATACTCTTCCCCGTTAATTACCACCCTTTATTTTCCACTTAACCAATTATTAGTCCAGTCAATTAGCCATTTCTAATTAAACTTTTAATCTTTTTACATATAATCTATTTTAAATGTGAAAGTGCTGTTGCGCAAAGTCCCTTTTATACTTCTTTTAGGCTATACTTCTAACTGCGATTGCTTTTCCTGTTTCTCTTCCACCGTTTAGGCTGCGCATTGAATTTACCTTTCTTAATTCCCATAGGTGCACAACCCACCTCCAAATGAATTTACGAATAGATTTTTTTCTTAAATCATCGCTCATACTAAGAACACGATCTTCCACTAACAATTCATCTCAATTTATTAAACTTAATGAAACTCTAAAATCATCAAAATTTGCTCCACTTAAATCCCGCACCTTAGTTTTTAAATTTTTTTTTGACGTTCTAACATTAACCGAAAAACGTATGTTGTTGATCGCTACTGTACTATAAACGTTCTCAGACATCTGCCTTCTGAACTAAATGGATCACCTGAAGATCAGGGCCCTCAGCTTTCTTTAGTTAGCCTTATAAGGCTAACTAACGAAAATAACACGACCTAACCTAACCAATCGTTAGGTCAACTGTACGCCCTTGACGATTGGTTAGGTTAGGTCGTGATATTTTCGTTAGTTAGCCTTATAAGGCTAACTAACGAAGGCTGGGGGCCCTGATCTTCAGGTGATCGAACTAAATTTTCATTAGTAGTTGCTGTCTAAAATATTCACACCGTGGGTCGGTTCTTATACTTTACGAAAAAGAAAATTATCTTGTAAAAAGTCCCTCAAGCTTGTACCGTCAGCATTGCTGTTTAAGGTATTAAAATTAATGTTTCGGCAGTTTAATTCCTCGACTATGATTCCTTATGCGTAAATATTCTGCTTGAAATGTTATACATTTCAACTTCTAATTCTATTCCTTTTGAAGGAGGTCTGTATACAACCCGAAAATCAAAGACTAAGTTATTATTTCAGAAATAATTATATGGAACTGGTCACTAACATTAACAGTCTTTTGAATTATACGAAAATTTTCACTACAGGGTGATTCAAAAGTCAGGTTACATAGGGAAATATTGTATTATGTAATAATACAGGGGAATAGTCACATCACATGTTCGATATGGCCACCGTTAACGGCTATGAACTTGTGCAGCCAGCTAGGAATATCACATCAATGCGCTCCTCCTTCGATAACATCTCATAACTCATTTACCTGCAAAGAAACAGAAAAGCCCTATGTAACCTGACTTTTGAATCACCCTGTATAATATAAGCATACATTATCATCCATTTTTACCGAACCTATCCTTGTTAAAAAGTTTATAACCATTAATATGGTATTCGCTTATAAAATCCCTATCTGATCCATGATTCAGTTACCATATAGTGTCGTAGTTTTCAACTTGAACTAAAGTTTAAAATTCGTTACACTTATTCCGTAAGCTTCGCATTAAAAAACACTATTCTCTATGTTACCGTTCGTCTTTCTATTCGCGTTAAGTTTTCCTGAGAACGACAAGTTACGTTTCCCAAACAAGAAAAAACTATTTCGTTTTCCCACCGTTTCAGGTACATCCTATTCGCTTTTTCATCAATCTCCCGAGTCGCGCATAACTAATTACATTCAAGTGCATGCCAACTTGAAAGAACAGATTGGCCGAATTAAAATCTGACTGAGAGTCTTTGAATTCATCCCCTCAAGAACGAACATCGCTTCTAATTTGGTATTCAAGTAAATTGCTTTACTTAACAATCTGTTACTTTTATAAATTCTTGACAGAACCCCAGAAATTAGGATGTTATTCGTCTTAATTTTCAGAGTTAATCAAATTTTGGTATTTTGCTGACAAATCTTCCGTTCTACTAAAATTGTACAAAACGTTTTCTTCCAACGTGAGAAATTAAAAGAAATTTGCAGTATCTAATTTCAAATTCTTTCCTGTTTTATCTATTGTATCGCATCGCCTGATAAGCATTTTTCCTTTCGTTTTATTCTATTTATTAAACAAAATTGACTATCCATACGCCAAATAAGGGATGAACCTATCAAAACAGTTTAATTTTTGTTATCTGTAATTTCCAATAGACTAAATGGATTTTGACAATCAAACTCAAAAATCGACAACGCCTTCGCCTTAGCACCGTTTCTAACCAAAGTGAAATTATCATCGGTTGTTATTTCTATTTCAGTGAAGTTAACTGGTAATTTTATCTACCTTCGCGGCAATATTTTGTACGTTGTCCTGAACTAGTTTAATACGATCGTTTAATTTACCCATGGAATTGGAAAACCTATCAAACTCGATTCCCTTTAAAGGTACTCTCCTGTTATCCTGGACCCCAGACTTTTTGTCAGATTCGTACGCCTCTTGCCAGATTTTTTTTTTTTAATCTGGCAAAAAGTCTGGGGTCCAGAATAACAGGAAAGTACCCCTTTAAATTATACTGAACACTTAAAGCCTTTAATTAATTATTACAGTAACTACTTTGCATGTCAACATTAGCTTTTTTAATTATATTACCTTCACATTTACAATTGAACTCCTTCATCACATTTTTTAAAATTTTCTTCTTTAATTTTGTAAAATTTTCATCAAAATAAAATTTTAAATTACAAAATTTACAAACCCTATTTTCGTCTATACATTCATCCAGGTAAATATCGCGAGTAAAATCGAACGCACAAATATACGTTTTTAAACGGCATTTTTACTATAAATTATAAAATAAATACTTACCACACAATACAGTATTTTACAAATTCAAAGTATTAAATACCACCGTGGATGGAAAGAATTTATGTTAAAATGCATAAATCCCTAAATATCTTTCAAAATAAAATCAAGCAAGAGCTCAGAAAGGCACGTCTTCACATCAGAGCTGTTCAAAAGGATATTAATAGGTAAATTATTCGTAGTGCATTTTAAGGATTCCTACGTCGTCACCAACTCTCCGTTTTTGTATGAACGCCTTCAGGAATCGTGGAAAAAGGAATCAGTCAGTCTTGCATTTTCTCTTTAATCGGAACCAGTTGCCGTTCATTATGTCTAGAAATTTGTGTCCACAACTGTTTCATGCTGTCAGTAATCATCTTTGTTGCAGTACGCTTGCGCGCGCGCGCGCGCGTGTGTATATATATATATATATATATATAATAAAAAAAACACAACACGTTCGCTCCTATTCGGTGCTATTTGTATGTGACTTTTCTCCTACTTCTTGTAGGAGATAGTTTTTGGAGATCAGTTTAGGTCAGGTTACGCTAGATTAACCTAACCTAACAAGTCTAGGCCTGTGCGATTAATCGAAAATGTCGATTCAGTAAAAGAATCGAAACCCGACCCGACTTAGAGCTAAAAAGTTTCGATTCTTCGATTCGCTAACTGTAACTCGTCGAGACGATAAACTGGCACTACCCCAAAACCATGGAATGTCGAAACCGTGGAATAACAATTTAAAAAAATATATATATATTATATAATATATAATATTTATATATTATATATATATATATATATATATTATATATAATATATATATATATATATATATAAAATATAATATCGTTATAAAATAGTTGGAATTTGAGAGATTACGCTTTTATAAAGATCTGAGTGCACTCAATGTGCATGGTCAGCTTTTGATTTTGTGATGTCACAGAATCACGTGCGTGCGCCTTGCGGTGTGACAAGTTTGGACTAGTTCTTTGGGTTCAGTTGTTTATTACGCTTTTCAGTATGTTGTTGCTGCTGGTGCATGTAAATTGTAAAGTATAGGTGAGTGCAGTGCGCAGTCGCAGTCGAATCGAATCGAGAATCGAAATAAAAATATCCGAATCGCACACCCTTACTAACAACCTAAAACAAACATTCGAGTGCATAAAAATTTGAGGAAGTATGAAGCAGTAATAATTTGATTTGGAATTTTTTAATTAAAATCCTAACGCGAGTGAAATTCGAGAAAACAATCATTGTATACGATAAAAAAGCGCATTCTCTAAAGTTTTTAACTGACCCCGCCTACCTAAACGCAAGCGTAAGTGATTAAAAATTCAAAAATAGACA
The DNA here is from genome assembly GCA_023014485.1 of Bathynomus jamesi. Taxonomy (NCBI): domain Eukaryota; kingdom Metazoa; phylum Arthropoda; class Malacostraca; order Isopoda; family Cirolanidae; genus Bathynomus; species Bathynomus jamesi. The sequence continues at coordinate 395,539 of JAJOZX010003962.1, forward strand.
TCGCTTGTAGGAGGTAATGTAACTTTAATAACCACCGACGAAAATGAGAAGGAATTTGACCATTTAGAAATATATATATATATATATATGAAAAGAAGGATCAACACAACGGCAAACATTTTCATTTATTTGTACATCAGACGTTTCGACAAATCTTTTGTCATCATCAGTGAGTTAAGTCTTAAAACCTTAAAACAAAATTGAAAAGTGAAAGTTACATCAATACAATATTAAGACCATTAAAATTAAAACCTTAAAGCAAAATGAAAATTGCATCAATACAAAATTAAAACATTTAAATTTCATCACTATAAAAACTAAAATTAAATTAAATTTCATCACTATAAAAACTAAAATTAAATTACCTCAATAGGTAAATACACAATGTTTACATCCACCTCCATACTTGGCAAAGTCTAAGAGACCACTAGGTGGTCAGGGGATTAGAAAGGGTATATCTGTGAAACACGGTTGGTTGTCAAAAGAGTCGTAATTTGTAGGATGAGCTATTATTATTAAGGGAGGGTTTGTTTCTATAGATGTACAAAGATTCTAAAATTCGGAGTTCTGTAAGGTTATTGGATCTAGTTAAAATTTCAAACTGAGTTTTGTGAAGGGGATGGTCGTTTTCATTACTGTAATGAAAACGACCATCCCCTTCACAAAACTCAGTTTGAAATTTTAACTAGATCCAATAACCTTACAGAACTCCGAATTTTAGAATCTTTGTACATCTATAGAAACAAACCCTCCCTTAATAATAATAGCTCATCCTACAAATTACGACTCTTTTGACAACCAACCGTGTTTCACAGATATACCCTTTCTAATCCCCTGACCACCTAGTGGTCTCTTAGACTTTGCCAAGTATGGAGGTGGATGTAAACATTGTGTATTTACCTATTGAGGTAATTTAATTTTAGTTTTTATAGTGATGAAATTTAATTTAATTTTAGTTTTTATAGTGATGAAATTTAAATGTTTTAATTTTGTATTGATGCAATTTTCATTTTGCTTTAAGGTTTTAATTTTAATGGTCTTAATATTGTATTGATGTAACTTTCACTTTTCAATTTTGTTTTAAGGTTTTAAGACTTAACTCACTGATGATGACAAAAGATTTGTCGAAACGTCTGATGTACAAATAAATGAAAATGTTTGCCGTTGTGTTGATCCTTCTTTTCATCTGTAAGCTCCGGTTCCCTAAGGAGAAGTCAATAGCTTTGATATATATATATATATATTAGGGTGTCCCAAACTCATAGGGGGCCAAATTTGTTTTCGGGATACAAATCCGCTCGTGTTGCGCTCTTTTGATGTTTCCCATTAGAAGTTTTCCTGTAAAATTTCCGAGAGATCGAAGGAAATTTAAAGGTCCCGAACTTTGAACACTTTATTTCTCCTCTTAACTGAAATATTTCTCTCAAAAGTTCCATCACAAAGATGATTATACAAAATAAACATGTATTTTAATCTTAACACACAAACAACAATTTCAAAGCATCACATTTATGCATTTTAACTAAACACGTGTTTCATGAGATCCGTTTTTGTTCCCTTCCGGCTCACATTCCGTCGGTGTGAGTGGACAGTTCGAAGGAGCGACTGGAGGTCTTCTTCATCACGGCACAGAGGTTTGCTTGTGTATTTCTCAATGAGGGCGATGCCTCGCTCTGCTGCATCATTGACCACCATCAGTTCTGCAGCTCGGCTCTTTGCCAGACGGTAGTTTTCGTCAGTAGGCCATGTTTCAGGGTCTTTGGTGAAGAACGTGGGCTCAACTTGGAGAAACTGGAAGAGAGTGGTGGATCGACTCGTCACCCACGGACTTAAACGGCCGTCCACTTGCAGTCCCTTGCCTTGGACCCGTTTGAATCCTTGCCCAGGGCGCTTTTTCAGGTTAGCCGTCATGTTACGCTTTTCATTGTCGTCAACTCTGTCATCAAACAGTGCAAGACAGATTAAGTCCTCCGAGATATACCACAGATGACGGAGCACAGCCCGGTAAGCTGTGTTTCCAACGTCCTTGTCAGGGTAACCTACAAGAAGATTGCACAGCCTAACGTCATTTTTGGGAGATTTGATGGCGATGGGAGCCTCGTGCCAGTGACGCACGTATACAAGGCTCACACGAAGAGAGCCATACGGCGAACCCCTTGCAGTTCTTGGAGACGAAGTTCGAAGAACTGGGACTGCAGTAATGCTATTTTCAGGCAGTAAATACCTTTGGCCATCCATCTGGCCTGATGGTAAGCCCCTGGAGGCCGAAGCTTGTAACGTCCTACGTCGTCTCCGAGGTACAAGAGGCTCAGTCGAAGAAGTTCTTCATAATCCTCTCGAGGATGATTACCACTTCTTAGGGCATCGCGGAGATAGTCTATTACCTCAAGTCGCATTTGTGAAAGGCCAGCATTGTCATTTATGAAGGCTTTAGCCACCTCGTCCTTATCAAATGCATCCAACTGACAGTGGTTCATTGATGGCCAGGCCTCCTTGAATCTCCTGAAAAGTGGGATTTGAGGACTTGGTGGTGTTCCTAGGCACACGACGAAGACATCCTTGAGAATCACTTCGTGAACGTGATGACGGCAAGCAAACCATAAAAGAGATCTTCCCAATGCCGCTTCCAAACGCGCACACGCACCTTGCACTATCCCTGTGTTTGATGCCGTCGTGTCAAACACCATGCCTATGATCTTGTCCTCAATTCCGACTAGGGTGAGCGCTTGATGGACTGCGCTTGCCATTTGCTGTCCTGTGCCGTCTATTATTTTCGGTGCTCCTAATAGCTCTTCCACACCATCCCCAGTCACCACAACAGCAATCCGATCGACTGACTTACCCTCCTGTTCGATGTCAGTGAGTATCTTTGTGTCCCAGTGGATCTGCAGTCGAGGTGGAAGCTGCTCGAGGTGGAAGCTGCTCGAGGTGGCCAATAACTTTGGTCCCTATCATTGTACGGGCCTTTTGTCGGAAGCGGTGAACCGTGCTCTTTGATGGAACACTGTCAGGACCGAGAGCTAGGGATTTTGCAGTCGCAGCAAACGCTGATGTTGCCTGTCGAACAGAAAGGCCCTCGCGATCCCAAGTTGCTGCCAGGTCAAGATCACTCAGACTTTCTTTTAGTCTGTCATGTTTGGGAGCTTTCGAAGATTTAAGTCCACAAGTGACGGCTTCGTTTCCACTGTCAGCTGACGATGTGCTAGAACTGCTGTCGGTAGCCTCTTCTGTGACTCCTACAGCTAGAGCCTCCTCCGTTTGACGCCGGTGTGCCCGCTCAAGAGCTCTTTCCCTTTCCTGTCTTTTCATTGTGGCTGCATTATATTTTCTATCTTCACCTCCCATGTAACTCGTATGTCGATCTGCCCTTTGGGAAATGAGGAATTCCTTGTCTTCAAGAGGGATATCTCCCCGATCCAGAACGTCTGAGCGGGCGACATCAAAAATATCCTCCATATCAGCCAAGAATACATCCCGCTGCATATTGTAAGTCATTCCAGTCTTGTTCTTGTTTTTATGCAAATTTCGATACCTCTGAACCAAAGCTTTCAGTTTAGTCGAGGCATGAACGGAGGTTGTGGCCAGATTCGAGTTGGCTCTAGCCCAGATTTCTAATATAGCCGATATTACAGCCTTGACACTGTTGGAATCTGTCTTCTTTTGGTCGCGGTGATGGTAAAAGAAAAGGAGCAACACGTCCATATTACTTGGTAATCGAGATTTAGCCAGCTCTGCTATCGGAGACCTCTCAAGAAGCCACAACTTGATGTTTGATCTTGTCAACGCCATAATGATCAATTCTGAAAACCAAAAAAAAGTCATCAAACGTCGGGACCTCTAAATATCATCTGATCGAGTTGAAAATCACACAGCCAATGCTTTAGCCCAAACCACATCCGGGCATGACACGAGTGGTCAGGTCGTCTTAAGAAAAAAAATTGGGACACCCTAATATATATATATATATATATATATATATATATATATATATATATATATATATAATATGAGAGGGAGAGATCGATCGTGGGCGTCCATTGATGGATGTAAGCAGGATTGAACTTGGGGATAATCCGCAAATGGGTTTTGTGTGTGTGCATGTGTGCGTGTGTGCGTCTTAATTAAACAAGATTTACAAATATTCTAAAAGTAAGCCTCTTTTGAGGAACAAAATAAAGTAAAAAGTTCATCCTTTTTTTCATACTTTTTTTCAAGATGAAATTTTTTTTTTTATTAATTTAAAATTATTATTTTCATAATTATTTCTAATTTTTCATTTTTCATTTTTCATTAACAACTCAAAATTTTAATTTACATTTAACTATTAATTATTATTATTTTTGTATTATTTTTATTTTGGAATTCATCATTTTTGTATGTTTTTCAAGTATATATATATACACACACACACACACACACACACACACACACACACACACGTTTTCTTTTTTGTGCGTGTGTTTTTGTACTCCACTAAAAGCATTCCATATCAGCAGCATTTTTTGGGCATTCTGGAACGATCAGTGCCAGTATTCGTTGAGACGCTGAAGGGTGTGGTTTGGTGAATTTTCAGCTCTCCAATTTTGTGTGATCCTATTATAATTGAGTATTTGCCGAATTCTCACTGAGTTATCATTTGCTGTTTACTGCAACTTCTTCTTATTGTATACGATATTTATCGGATTATTTTATGTAATTATATTGTCATTGAGATATTAATATAAAGATTTCGTATACTAGCCCAAAGAAAAGCTTCGTTATATATATATAGTGCAAAAATACACTGTATGAATGTTAAAGAATATTAATTTCCTATACGATAAGTTAATGAACTTAATTATTTTAGCATTTTAGCAACATATTAGCAACATTTTTAGCAATCGGTGAAAAATGTCTCAAACAGGCTCACGTACAAAGATAGAAATATCGTGCGACACTTTGCATAGAAATCGTCTCGAAACCAAAGCTCCAGAAAATCTAAATCGAGATCAGGCTTCGCGCGGAGCGACTGCAATTTTAGTGGCCGAAGAAGCGACAGAATCTCTCCAAATCTGTTCCAGTCCTAAAGAGATAAGGGACGGCTCTATGCAAGAATTTCGCCTTATCTCCTCTTCTCCATCAAGATCGGAAAGCGTTAATGTTGCCAGGAGTAAGTCTAACGCAAATCCCGATACGCACTTTCCTACAAACGTTGCTACGTTCGCTCCATCTGTCACTTCTCACACACTGACAACCACGTATCCAGATGCCCAAAAAGGTTCTGGATGGGAGATGAAGAGTGGAGAAAAGGAGGCTGCTCTTCATTCATCTTGCGAAACGAGGAATCGAAGACGTTCCGAAAATGACGCAAATCCGGAGCTGCGTCCGGATCCCGGAACGAAATCGGAAATAGATTCGAGTCGCTGCAGCGAACAGGATTTCAATCCGAAACAAATCCCGAACGGAAAGAAGAAGAAGAAGGAGGGAGGAGGAGGAGGAGGAAAAGTAGGAAGAGGAACAGAGGAACAAAGTTTGTTGCCCGAAAAAGAATATGTGGAAGATTCCAGAGGGAGGAAGATAGAAAGACACGTCATCCATCCCCCAATCACTCTAACTCCGACCACAACGGGGGATAATGCTCAGTGCTCCCTGAGCCTGACCCCTTCCACGTCCCCTTCGTCCCAAGCGTTTCTGAGGGCGTATCCTTTGGACGTGCGACGGTGTTCTACCCCAGCGGGGAATCCCAGACCTTTATGCCTCCTCGAATGCCGTTACTGCAAATTCATGAGCGAGGGGTTCATTGTGACGTCATCTGGGTCAGCCAAGCCTAACCAGTTCAGCCCCGTGGCGAAGTCTCCCCTCAAATCCCCGCAGATAAATTCCCCTCGGGGATCTTCTCCAAGTAGGTTGGCCAGTTAAGAACTTTATTTATTGCACTATAAATCAAAACCTTAATCCTATTCATATTTTCATCATTGAGAAACTCGTATATATATTTTCAGGGTGAACCAAAAGTCCGGCCCCACGTCGGGTATTTATTAATTCTGTCAATGTTCCAGCTGCAAGTCGTGAAGCACATGTCAATTCTTGTGCATCAATTACTGTGGACCTTGCGTAACACTATAGTGGAGACGTTTGTATACTCCTTTCAAATGTCACTAAGAGTTCTTTAATGGTGCGTAGCCGAGACTTGTAAACTACAGACTTCATGTGGCCCCATAAGTAGTATGAGGAGAAAATTCATAGGGAAAAATTCACATTAAATTTCTGAATCTGATTTAGCAGATTATTTGATGAGATAAAGCAGTTTCCCTCATTATCGTCAGTTGGGATAAAGCACTTTACCTCATTATCGTCAGTTGGGATAAAGCAGTGTACCTCATTATCGTCAGTTGGGATAAAGCACTTTACCTCATTATCGTCAGTTGGGATAAAGCACTTTACCTCATTATCGTCAGTTGGGATAAAGCACTTTACCTCATTATCGTCAGTTGGGATAAAGCACTTTACCTCATTATCGTCAGTTGGGATAAAGCACTTTACCTCATTATCGTCAGTTGGGATAAAGCAGTGTACCTCAATATCGTCAGTTGGGATAAAGCAGTGTACCTCAATATCGTCAGTTGAGATAAAGCAGTGTACCTCATTATCGTCAGTTGGGATAAAGCAGTGTACCTCATTATCGTCAGTTGGGATAAAGCAGTGTACCTCATTATCGTCAGTTGGGATAAAGCAGTGTACCTCATTATCGTCAGTTGGGATAAAGCAGTGTACCTCATTATCGTCAGTTGGGATAAAGCAGTGTACCTCATTATCGTCAGTTGGGATAAAGCAGTGTACCTCATTATCGTCAGTTGGGATAAAGCAGTGTACCTCATTATCGTCAGTTGGGATAAAGCAGTGTACCTCATTATCGTCAGTTGGGATAAAGCACTGTACCTCATTATCGTCAGTTGGGATAAAGCACTGTACCTCATTATCGTCAGTTGGGATAAAGCACTGTACCTCATTATCGTCAGTTGGAATAAAGCACTGTACCTCATTATCGTCAGTTGGGATAAAGCACTGTACCTCATTATCGTCAGTTGGGATAAAGCACTGTACCTCATTATCGTCAGTTGGGATAAAGCACTGTACCTCATTATCGTCAGTTGGGATAAAGCACTGTACCTCATTATCGTCAGTTGGGATAAAGCACTGTACCTCATTATCGTCAGTTGGGATAAAGCACTGTACCTCATTATCGTCAGTTGGGATAAAGCACTGTACCTCATTATCGTCAGTTGGGATAAAGCACTGTACCTCATTATCGTCAGTTGGGATAAAGCACTTTACCTCACTACCGTCAGTTGGGATAAAGCACTTTACCTCACTACCGTCAGTTGGGGTAAAGCACTTTACCTTACTACCGTCAGTTGGGGTAAAGCACTTTACCTCACTACCGTCAGTTGGGGTAAAGCACTTTACCTCACTACCGTCAGAGGGGGTAAAGCACTTTACCTCACTACCGTCAGAGGGGGTGAGGCACTTTACCTTACTACCGTCAGAGGGGGTGAGGCACTTTACCTTATTACCGTCAGAGGGGGTGAGGCACTTTACCTTATTACCGTCAGAGGGGGTGAGGCACTTTACCTTATTACCGTCAGAGGGGGTGAGGCACTTTACCTTATTACCGTCAGAGGGGGTGAGGCACTTTACCTTTACCGTCAGAGGGGGTGAGGCACTTTACCTTATTACCGTCAGAGGGGGTGAGGCACTTTACCTATTACCGTCAGAGGGGGTGAGGCACTTTACCTTATTACCGTCAGAGGGGGTAAGGCACTTTACCTTATTACCGTCAGAGGGGGTGAGGCACTTTACCTTATTACCGTCAGAGGGGGAGGCACTTTACCTTATTACCGTCAGAGGGGTGAGGCACTTTACCTTATTACCGTCAGAGGGGGTAAGGCACTTTACCTTATTACCGTCAGAGGGGGTAAGGCACTTTACCTTATTACCGTCAGAGGGGGTAAGGCACTTTACCTTATTACCGTCAGAGGGGGTAAGGCACTTTACCTTATTACCGTCAGAGGGGGTAAGGCACTTTACCTTATTACCGTCAGAGGGGGTAAGGCACTTTACCTTATTACCGTCAGAGGGGGTAAGGCACTTTACCTTATTACCGTCAGAGGGGGTAAGGCACTTTACCTTATTACCGTCAGAGGGGGTAAGGCAGATTTAAGAGATTCAAAAGATTCAAGAAAGGCTTATCCCGCTCTTAATCTGGATTATTGTTCTGAAGGGTAAATACAATAAAAATAAAGGAAGTTAAAGAAAAAATGAGGATAAAATACAAATGCGTTCACAGAAGCCTGCTTATCATCGGGTTTAGAGGATTCCCAAAGTGCTTGTAATGTGTATCTATATAATTATATATATTTCCTTGTACACATACATACGTTTGGCTACCTTACAAAAACCTTAACATTTTTCACATTCCTATTGTGGATTACGAAATTCAACCTAATTTAAATAATCCTAATTAACTAAATTTGCCTAACCAAACGTAACAAAACCTATCTTAAGGTAACGTAACGTAGCCTAACCCTTATAATGTATCCCGAACCATTTTTTTCGTACGTAGTCTTGCCCATTTTGTACATATTCATACCCTCTTTCTACAGGGTGTTCGAAAAGTTCCGTCACCCCCTAGAAAATGTACATATTGTAATACCAATTTTATTTTTGTGTGATTAATTGTATTTATATGTAGTAGGTGTAATTTAAGGAACAAGTCGCTAGCAACAATTACTTTAATTACAGTAAATACAGTTACTAATTAAGAATATCTGTCTGCATATCTGTATCGCTTTATTCATTAACAAATGACGGGCGGTATGGTTTCATGCGGAGACCTTTTGTCATGTGATCTCTCATTGTGGACATGGGGAGTGCAAGTTCTTCTTCTGATAGTTTCCGAAGTGAGTTTTTCGGTGAACGAGCCACTGATGCAATCACATCTTCACATTGTTGGTTGTTGGTCTTCCCGATCGTGGTCTGTTCTTGATGGAGCCAATTTCAAACAGCTTTTTCTCCCAGCGTGATACCGTCTTGTTTGGTGTTGCAGCCTTATTGAATCTTGTGTTGAAATCATTCTGGATATCATGCGTCGTTTTGCCAGTATGTGACCTTTCATGAGTCCATATGCTCATCACTATCCTTTCCTCCAGTGTGTGATTGGACTGGTCTGCCATTGTTCACACAACTCTCATTGACTTTTTCTCTTTTCCAGGTATTAATCACATATAAATTCAATTAATCACACCAAAATAAAATTGGTATTACAAATGTACATTTTGTAGGGGGTGACGGGACTTTTCGAATACCCTGTACATATTCATAAGGGCGATATTTAACCTAATGTAAATAACCTAATTAAATTAACATAACCAACCCTACTCTAATCTAACCTCGCTCTTTCGCTGCCCATATGTTCAGGTCGCGATAAACTGTGTATCCTTAATGTTGTTGCGATAAGGTAGCCACACACACACACACGCGTACACGTACGTAGGTTGGGTACCTTACAAAACTGCGGCATTTTAACATTTTCAATTGTGGCTATAGCCTACTCCAAATAACCTTGTTAACTTAATCTAACTTGTCGAAGATGTTCATTGGTTTAACGCTATCGTACGAGTTTCCAGCTAGTAATTTATATTACTCTATAAATAGCGCTCATATTTGTCAGTATACGCAACCTCCCTTCGGGGAGACAAAAAAAAAAAAAAATGGTGTCAATAATCCAGCAGGGTTGAAGCACCTTAAACAGAAAAAAAACAAATAGGTAAGCCTCATATTCAGCCGGTCTGCCAAAACGGCAGATATTAAATGTATGAACTGTGGAAAACTCTTTGTAGCGTTACTCTGTTGAAATAGTATCCATTAAAATCGGAGGATGTTGTCGATACAGAATGCGTTTCTTTTCATAAGCGTTAAGATGCTTAAAGATGAAGTAAGGCATATAATCTTAACAGAAGATATTGAAATTCAAATAATTTGGGGATGTATTGGTGCCAGTGTTGCAAACCTTAGAAATAAAAACCGTGACCCGACAATTCAGCGCAAAGACAATTCAGCGCAAAGACAATTCAGCGCGAAAATACCAACAAAGAAGAAGAAAGAACAAATCCAGAGGGAAGAGAGGCTTGCAACGGTTAGGTTAGGTTAGGTTTCTAGTTTTTGAAATAAAATCTTAATTTTAACAATTCTAACAAATTTTGTTTTTTTAAATAAAATTTTAATGATTATACTCCTTTGAATTTTATCTCCGATTTGTCACTCCTTCGTTATGTCACTCCTTCGTTACGGTATTTATGTCACTCCTTTGAAATGTCACTCCTTCGATACAGACCCAATTTAGCATATATATAAATATACAAATTTTTATCTTTTTTTTATTTATTGCGATTTATTTTTATTATTTTTAACTAAACTTTTAACTGTACTGACTTGCGCTGAATTGTCTTGCGCTGAATTGTCTGCGCTGAATTGTCTGCGCTGAATTGTCCGTGCTCCAATAAAAACAATGTACTGGATTGTGTGACAGTTTAAGCTGCATGAGAGAATATATTGAAGTTTCGTTTCCAAGCTTTCATGAAGATAAACAAAAACTTTTGGGATACAAAGTTTTGTCATAAATGGAATGACAAATTTTAATACATAATGTTACATTTTTAGTTTTTGGCAGGCGAGATTCATGTTAATTTTGTGTTTATGGCTATATTAAAGGGTCACACACACACACACACACACACACACACACACACACACACACACACACACACACACACACGGTAATATAATACTGTGTGTGTGGTATTGAAAACATTGTGAACGGGCTAACTTCATTTTTAAAAGGATTGTGCGACGACATATTTCTCTGCCCAACTAAATCAGATTTCAACATTTTTTCATGTCTAACAAACCACCACTTTTTTTATGCGGGAAGGAGGGGCCAAGGGCGAACGCCTGCCTGCAAAATTACGCCCCTCTGTAAGAAGGAGAGTGCCGAAATCAAGGTCTCCGAGGCCCATAATGCCCTGTTTTATGTAAATTTTAAGATTATGTAGTGTGTAAAATGCGTGTATGTTTAGTGAAGAATAGTGGGAGGTGTGTGTATATATATATATATATATATATATATATATATATATATATATATATATATATATATATTATTTATATATATATTTTATTAATATATATATATATATTTTATATATATATATATATATATATATATATATATATATATATATACACAAAACTTTTACTACTTTTCAATGTACATAATTTTATATTCTATTTAATTCAAAGCTGGGCACTTGGTTTTTTTGCGGTACTGCGGTACTACCGCACTACCAAACCGGTACCGCATAACGCAGTACCGCAAAGGATCGCTGAAAGTACAGGCTGTACTTTCAGCGATCCTTTGCGTTATGCGGTACCGGTTTGGTAGTGCGGTAGTACCGCAGTACCGCAAAAAAAACCGCAAGTGCCCAGCTTTGCTATTTATATACTCGTATGTAGGGGATGAAGAAGATTGTCTGTCTGTTTGTTCTATGTTCGTTCATACATATCTAGACGGCAAGGGTAACCCGAACCAAATTTAGTATACACACTAAGGGAGAACCAGGGAAAGTTCTAGTAACACACCCGCCCCTCCCAGTTTCCTCCCCCCCCCCCAGTCGGTTGTGTTTCATGGGACATTTGTGAGCAAGGTACTGCGGGCGTTCTAGTGCGGTGGTTTTCGGGTCGCGAAATATTAATCACCTGGTCACTGGTGTCGAAAATTCTTTCAAGAAAGCAGTTGTATTTAAAATCAATACAAAATAGTTATTTTAAATTGTTGCCTGAAACAAACCACCTCCTTTTTATTTACTGTTTTTTTTACTGCACTTAAAATGGTATTTAAAGTAACTTCGGTGTCTAATTATTACTTGAAGTGAAATGGTTAATGTTAGCACGTATTGACCGTTATTGTGATTTTATGAAAACACTTGTCACAAGAGGTTTTTGGTCGCGGGGATAAGTGGTTTTTTCCCACTGGGTCGCGAGAAAAAAAGTGAAAAACGCTGTTATAGTATAACACACACGCACACACACACACACACACACACACACACACACACACACACACACACACACACACACACACGAGTTTTTTCTTGTCATATCTTCTGGTTTTTTCTTGTCATCTTTTGTTCATCAATATCCATTCTTTCTTTTCATGATGGTTTACAAATTAGTTCAGGATATAAAAAAAAGTTTCAGGGTGAAACACTCGCATCCGTTTTGCACGAGATAGTTGTTACTCAGAGCACAGATTTTAACAGGAATTCAAGATATATATATGTATGTATGTATGTATATATATATATATATATATGTATATATATATATATATATATATAATATATATATATATATATATATATATATATATATATATATATATATATATATTACACTGGTTTACAACCAAAAGCAAGAAGGGACGCTTCACAGCCGTTCAACGTGTTGTTAACTAAAGTGTTGGTTAGTGGTTGTTTATAAGTACGTTGAGTGCCTGTGAATTTCGTTTGAAAGTGAAACTGCTGGAAAGAGGAATGACTGATGCTTGATGGGTTTAGGTAAGGCCTCGCGAATCTTTTGTATGTGAATGATGCTGTGCTATTTACTCAGATTGAGTGCGATATGCAAAGGCTGTTGTGAATTTTGTTGGGGGGGGGGGAATTGGTGGTGAATGTGGGTAAGCAATTTATTGACTGTAGAGGGGGAAATTTCGACTGCCCTGTAATGGTGACCAGTGAAACGCTAGAGGTGACAGTCTTTCAAGTATTTGGAGTGCGTATTGAACAAAGGAGGTACGAATGCGGATAAAGTTAGTGAGTCAAGGGCGAAAGTCGGGTGCATGAAAGTGGTTGTGAGAAAGCGGAGACTGGGCAGAGATGCTGAGATGTTTACGTGAAGGTATTTTAGTACCGACCCTTTTGTCTGGATGTGAAATGTTAGCATGGCATGAAAAGGAGAAGACAATGGGGAAAAGCAGTTGAGATGGATAATCTAAAGAGTGTGTGAGTAGTGCGTCGAATTGATCTTGTAAGAAATCGTGTAGTACTGGAAAGGTGTGGTGTTGAGTAGTCAGTGAAAATGAAAATTGTGGAAAGTGTGCTAAGGTAGTTTGGACATGCGGAAATAACAGAAGACGACAGAGTTGTGAAAAGTGTATCCAAGAGTGTCTACGAAGGTGGATAAAGGAGAGGAAGGCCGAGAAGAAAATGGACAGACACGGTGAATGACTGCGTGAATAAGCGTGGAGTTGATACAGGATGATGCACGAGAGGTGGCTGTAAGTAGGATGGAATAGTAGTAGTTTGTGAGAAGTGTGTAAATAACGAGTGTCTTTTTATTCTTGACATTCTCGTGGTACCACCACACATGGCGTACGGAGAAGAGCCACTAATGAAATTTTAACCATGTTGGGGGGGCGCTGGTGTGTGAACGGATGCGCTCGCTTTAATTTACTTTTTCTCCTCTTCACTACCTTCTGTCTTTTGCATCCGAGCTATTTCTGCTTCTCACAAACTGTTGGGGAAACGAGATTTTAAAGTATGCGCTGTATGTATGCATTATTACTCTTTTTTACCATCCCTTTAACAAAATTGGCCGGATAGCTGAGACTGTACTGAGTCTGTGAATTTCTAATAATTCCATTATGTTAATAATAATAATAATAATTATAATTCATTGAAGAAGAGGGGAAATATTTTAACCTTACCAATCCCACCTTGAAAAATTTCGTTTGGCAGGAGACCACAGTTTGTGAAAATAAGATAGTTTATATATATCTTTCTGACAGTGGAAATACAATTTGTAGTACAACTGTAGTTTCATCTCAAAATGGAGTTCCGCATTGCAACACTTTCAGAAGTTTAATAAAGTAATTCTGTGTTTATTTCCGACTGAAGTTTGCTGTGTACTTTAGATTTCGTGGAAGAGAAGTGACGTGTGTAAATAGCTTCACGGCCTCCGGTTCGAACATAGATGAAATTTCTAAATATTTCGTATAGTTCCAGACTTCTGCTACCATATATATCTATCTATCTATTTATCTATCTATCACTTTTTACTTGACCTACTGACACAGTGAACTTCACTCGGAAACAATATATGGAGTTTCCAAAAATAGTGGTAACTATTTAGTCAAACTCAATAACAGATCGAGAGCTTTGAAAGTGCTTTCCTTTAAAAGAGGGGAACTCATCAGTTAATTAGAAGGAAAAGAGAGATGGGGAAAAGTAAGATTATATACGCACAGACGAGCTAGCTTTAATGGATGAGTAATTACTCGCAAAGTTTTGAGTCGTGACGATCTTTTGTTTACACATAGAGAAAAATCTGTTATTCATAACAACAAAACACGTTCAGTTGATCACTTTGGGTTTGGATCAAATAAAGTAATGGTTAAAGTATAATAATTGCTTTATTTAGTTGTCATACGTACAAATGTCCATAAATTTTTACAAAATTATCATATTTCAGTTGTAAATTTGTAAAGATAATTTATGGACATCGTGTGTTTTGTTAGCTCTAATAATATGTTATAACAGAATAATCATACCTTTTTAAAATAAAAACCACTCCCAGTTAATTATTTTTTGTTTGGTTGAATTAAAGCGGTGGTTAAAATATAATCGTTTTAATTAATTGTCATGGGAATTTTTTTTTTATTATTCATTCTGTTGTAAAATTTTATTATGGTTGTTATATAAACATTAATTCTATTTCTGAACGACAACTTACGTATTCATGTCCACAAAATTACGCATGTTTGCACGCACCCGTCCCTAGACGGTTAATATTAGTAGTTTTATTTTTAAAAAAACGTGGATTTATTTTCTTCGAAATATAAAATTTTTAAATGCAAATTAAAACGGTTTTTACCTAAAAATTATTAAAAATTCTAAACGTAGACCAAAACTATAAATATAAAAAAAAGTTTGTTTATTACGTTTACGTCTCAGGATGGTGTAGTAAAATAACTCGACGTCGTGTGAAAGGTTACTGGGAAAGCGATTCGAGTTCGGTCATAGTAAGAGTTTTTTATATACTTATTTCTGTATATATAATGCTAAGTGAATGTACAATAATGTTCTCATAGTTTAGTAAAGAAATTCTGATAAGTGCAATTTTGTTCAAACGGTTATTTTTGTTTGAGTCGACCAAACATATATCTATAGGGGGCCTATATATATATATATATATATATATATATATATATAATATATATATCGATGCGCCTCGGTGGTGGTGTGGTTAGCGTCGCTGACTACTAATCCATCGGCCCCGGGTTCGAGACCCGGTGACGGCAGCCGGCGCGCAGCAAAACCCAGCTGTTCATCCTTCCACACAAAGAAAGTGGCAGTGGTGGGCACGCGCAACGATTTTTGTAGCGCCGCAACCGCAACTCTGCTGAAATAGTTGCGCCGCAAGCGCAAGCGCAACCAAAAATGTTGCGCCGCAGTTGTGTTTCAGGGTGTTTCAGGTCGACCCTAGAAATATGGAAAAAGAAACGCTTCATATTAGTTACGGAATTACTATGACAAACTTCAAATACAAACTACACATTGGCGGAATTTGTATTTGGTATTTGAAGTTTGTCATAGTAATTCCGTAACTAATATGAAGTGTTTCTTTTCCATATTTCTAGGGTCGATCTGAAACACCGTGTATATATATATAATATATAATATATATATATATATATATTATTTCACGAAAGTAACACGTGAAAAATATTTATGATGAATAAAACCACGAAGGAAAAGAAACAGAGTGGTGCTCAAGCGCTTTCGTCTAATGACATCCTCTCCTCAGGAACACTGAAGTGAATAGAGAGTTCAAGACTATATATAGGTTACAAAAAAAAAAAGTATATATATATATAGTAAGTATAGAAATAAAAATTGTGGGAGGAGCGTACACATTTGTAAGGAAAACTAACAATTTTAGCACTTTGCCCGAAATTCAGCGTAAGATCAAATGGCTTGTTTACAGCCAATTTTTTATAGTTATTGTCTGAATGATACATAGGTCACAAAAGAATAAAGAAATAAATATAAATTGGAAACAAAAATAAATAAAACATTACAAAATGATGCCTAAATGATATATAGATCACAAACGAAATAAACATAAAGAAATGAACACACAGATAAAAACATAAAAATTGCAAGCGGAGCACACAAATTCAAGCTCAATTGGACAGTTTACAATCAATTTAATAGATGCCGAAATGATATACATGTCACAAAGAAATAAAATAAAGAAATAAACCTAAAAAAAAATAAATTTGAAAAATAAATTGAGAGAGAAGCATACAAATTTATAAGGGAAAATTACCAAAGATTTTTATAGTTATTGTCTGAATGATTCTTTATATATCATTTAGTCATCATTTTGTAATTTTTTTTTTCCCCAATTTATATTTATTTGTATTTTTTTTTTATTCTTTTGTGACCTATGTATTATTCAGACAATAACTATAAAAACCTTTGGTAATTTTCCCTTATAAATTTGTATGCTTCTCACAATATATTTTTCAATTAATTTTTTTTTTAGGTTTATTTCTTTGTTTTATTTATTTGTGACATATATATCATTTCGGCATCATCTATTAAATTGATTGTAAACTGTCCAATTGAGCTTGAATTTGTGTGCTCCGCTTGCAATTTTTGTTTTGTGTTTTTATTTCGTTTAGGCATCATTTTGTAATTTTTTATTTATTTTTGTTTCCAATTTATATTTATTTTTATTTCTTTATTCTTTTGTGACCTATGTATCATTCAGACAATAACTATAAAAAAACTGGCTGTAAACAAGCCATTTGAACTTATGTTGAATTTCGGGCAAAGTGCTAAAATTGTTAGTTTTCCTTACAAATGTGTATGCTCCTCCCACGATATTTATTTCTATACTTAATAAATATATATATATATATATATATATATATATATATATATATATATATTATAATTATTTTTGTAACCTATGTATAGTCTTGAACTCTCTATTCACTCCAGTGTTCCTGAGGATGTCATTAGACGAAAGCGCTTGAGCACCACTGTTTCTTTTCCTTCGTGGTTTTATTCATCATACATATATATATATATATATGTATATTTGTGTGTGTGTGGGGGGGATGAATTTCACAATTCAACACGTGAAATAAATAAATGCTGCAAATCCACAAGGATAAAGAAAAGCGATTCCAGGGCCTTTCGTGTATTGAACAGGAAAGGCCTTGCAATCGCTTTTCCTTTTCCATGTATGTTTGCATTATATATATATATATATATATATATAATATATTATATATAGGAATTATAGTTCCTACTCCAGATATATCTGTAAATAAATAAAAAAGTTATTTTTCATGTCCAGCTCGCACACGTATTGTGTATAAAATAAAATCCTTGTGTTCAATATTTTATTAAGTCTGACGTAGAAATATGACGTAATATCATAGAAATATGTAACGAGAAAGTGTCTTAAGCCAGTTTCTCAACCTTTTTTGACACAATGGCACAGTTAAATATGGTTAGAAACGTCACAGTACACTAAATGTGTTCGAGATCTTTTTTTATTTACCTTCAGTGGGAAGTTTGAGCCGAACAGAGTCGTTGAATTCTGGGTTGTATGATAGGTATCGCCACTTGTTTTTTTTTCCTTTTCCTTAGAAGGCCAGCGTGGCCTATTATACTAAAAGTATATTTGTTTTTCTGGAAATGATGATGTCTTCATTATACAAAAATTCATTTTTATTTTTGTTTAGGAACAATAAATTGTTTAATTCAAGCTATAAATGTAATTTTCATTATGGGGTTACGTAATCGCTGTATGTGGTCCCACACTGGTCTTCTACTGTAGGGTTAATTACTCTAATGGCCTCGAAACTCTTAACAGACGGAAAGTAGGCCCCATATACTAAAAAGTGTGCAGCTTCGGGCCGATAAGAGAATGTTGTGATTCAAGGTGATTATCTGGAGTAAATCCAGATAAAAGCAAATGTTGAGCCCAGTCAATTTCCTATTTTGGAACAGGGTACAAATTGTAACTTACAAGTAACATTTAAAAGTATTCAACTCTTTTCCGTATAGGAAATACATTATGTCCATTTCGCGGCACACCTGAACCAAAGATAATTATTTATAAGAAGATCCGAAACTCCGCCCAATTTTGCGTTGGTTTTTCTGTTTTGCCGTCTAGTGTTTAGAAGGAGAACTAAATTCTTAGACGCATATGGATAGACCTGCTATTGAAACGTAAACTGTGGAAATTCAAACCCTGCGTCTAGACTTTCACAAACCCCACAGACCTTTCTAACACGCTACTTTCTACTACTAACTGTCCGAGATTAAGTAAATGTATCGATCAGTGACGTCATTTCAAATTCCTGAACAGTGTTCAAAATCGGCTAAAGTAAGTAAAATTAAAACGTTGAGACTAAATATTATTTCAGTTTTGGTAAGATAAGTATTTTTTTTAAAGGTTATGCACCCAATTTTTGTGAAGACCACATCTCGATATTACATTTTGGCATACGAGCTATATACATATTGTTGATAGTCTCTTCTCATTATTACGATAGTTTTCATTATTGTTAATGTTTTTTTACCTCGTGTAAATGAGTGTTCTAATGTTAGAGATAATGTATTGCTATGATTTTATATTTAAAGTATTCACACTGTTTGACGTCTGAACTATTGAATTTCCCTTCGTGCATGCACTTGAAATTACAACAAAAGACTCGGTAACATTTCATTGGTAGTTGTTAAAGCATCATAATTTTAATTTTCATTTAATATCTTTTAAGTTTTAAACTCTGTTTTTAAATGCCAATATTTTGCACTTCTGTTATTTCAAAACTAATATTTACACACTGCAGTTTGGCTGAAAATTGGATATGAAAATTTTTGAAATGTTTTGTAAAAAGTTTGGCAAGAGAATGGTTCAGAAATTTGGTTCTTTTATTTATATACTGATGATAGAATCCCACGGGAATATATATACACCTCGTTGCGGTTTCGTGCGTCGGTCTCTCTTCACACGAAGGTCAAGCTGGTGGCCCCGCCTTTAGGCCTCGCTTGGTGGAGGAGCGAGTTGCCCTCTTGCGCGCTCCACCGCACGTAGCTAGGTACACCCCGCTCATGTGGTACCGTCTTGAGCCAGGCATCTAGTCCTCTCTTGAAGACTTCACTTTGACCCCTGTAACGTTTCTGAGGTCCTTAGGAAGCTGGTTAAAAAGTCTTGGCCCCCTGACAACCAAGCTATTTTTCTTCACTGTTGAGGAGGTCCTTGTCGGGCCTTTAGTTTGGGAACACTACATATCCTGCCTTTCCTATTGTCCAGCGTTGTTTGGATGGTAATTTGGTTTAATTTGAGGTTTGGTACCAGTTTTTCGATCATTTTCCAGATGTAAATTATGATATACTTCTCTCTTCTTCTTTCCAGGGAGTACAGACTTAGTTTACGTAGTCTTTCCCAGTAGACGAGTTCTTTGTAGCCATCAGTATTGGCTGTGAAATGTGTCTGCGTTTCTTCTAGTTTATTAATTTCTTCCTTTTTATATGGGGACGTCAAAACTGAGCAGTATTCAAGTTTTGGTATGATCAGTGTTCTCAGCAGGTGAATCATTGCTGTCTTGTCCCTCATTTTGAACGTTCTTAGTACATGTCCCGCGACTCTTTTTGCTTTGTTTATTGCTATTTGATTTTCTGTTTCGAATTTGGCATCATCGGTCATTATTACCCCCAAGTTGACCGCTTTCGTGCTTCTCTGAATTTCCTGTCTATTTGGAGCATAATATGCAGTCTGTTTAATTTCCTCATTTCTACCATATCTCAAGAGCTGAAATTTCTCTGTGTTAAATGTCTTCTGACCATTTGTATATTTTGTTTGTGTTCCTCCGCAAGACCTCCACTTCATTTGCCTCGCTGATTTTTCTGCTGATCTTTGTATCGTCCGCAAATGATGTTACTATACTGTTGCTGTTAACTCCACTGTCTATGTCTGTTACCATGATGATATATATATATATATATATATTCCCATGGGATTCATATCTTACGGGATACCCTGTATAATACTACAGCATCTTAGTCACGATATGAGAGTATAATATTTGTATAAAAGAATATTTTATTTTTACATGTTAAGTTTTCAGTGTATGTTTGCTGATTGTGAGATTAACGAAATGATTTATTCTGCAAATAGTTTTATTAACAATATCAAAAGAAACAGTAGAAGTGGCTGTTTTGTATATAAGATTTGGTAGCGGCAGTAGCTTTGATCACTCAGTCTAGAGGTCAAATGGGGCGATTACTACGTATATAAATACATAAAGCACGAGTTAATTAAAGTACAAACCTTTAGTGACTTCTAACTTACAACAGATGAATTTTTGAAACGAGCCATAGCTATCAGAGTTAAAGAGTAAGCCATAAGCTCGAGCCTCCAGGCAGCCGTAACTCATAAAGTCGATGACTGATTGGAGTTAAATGACCCATAAAGTCGAAGCAGCTCCTAAATTGTTAACTCATGAGGTCAAGTTGTTCGAAGTTCGTCGATGTTACCGAGAAAGAAGACAAAGGAAGTGAAACTTAAATAGAACTAGAAATGGGGAAAGAGAAGAAAAAAAAGCCTGAAGAGAAAAAAATGTGTTGGTACAGAATAGGACAGATGTCCGAGCTCAACCAGGCGCTCGTAGGTTAAATTTAAGAGCAAGCGCGCTCTGTAGGTTTGGGGATTTGAATCTAGGAGCCTACTAACTGCAAAAGAAGGCTGGCCTCCTAAAAAAAAAGTAACAAACGTCAACACCTTCTCCCAGGAGGGACGGGAAAAGAAATTCTGTATCTCCTACGAGGTCACACAACCACCTTCCTCCTTCCAAGTGTCCAGAATCCTTGGAATGCACCTTTTTTATACCCCCCCGAGGCAGGCGTCTAAATTTAGAAAAAAATTCTTCGAAGTCCAAGTATACAGGGTGTTCGAAAAGTCCCGTTACCCCTACAAAATGTACATATTGTAATACCAATTTTATATTTGTGTGATTAATTGAATTTATATGTGATTCATTGACATTTTTTTCTTTTCCAGTTATTAGAGTTGTGTGAACAATGGCAGACCAGTCCACTTACACTGGAGGAAAGGACAGTGATGAACACATGAGCTCATGAAAGGTCACATACTGGCAAAACGATGCATGATATTCAGAATCATTTCAACATAAGATTCAGTAAGGCTGCAACACCAAACAAGACGGTATTGCACTGGGAGAAAAAGCTGTTTGAAACCGACTCCTCAAGGACAGACCACGGTCGGGAAGACCAACAACGCGAGCAGAACAATGTGAAGGTGTGATTGCATCGGTGGCTCGTTCACCGAAAAATCACTTCGGAAACGATCACAAGAACTTGTAGTCCCCATGCCTACAATGGGAGATCACATGACAAAAGATCTCGGTATGAAACCATACCGCCTGTTATTTGTTAATGAATTAAGCGATACAGACATACAGAAACGATATGAAGCCTGTGGAAGGTTTTTGACCGTTTTTCCAACAATTCTTGCACGTGGAACAGTGATTTTTTCTGACGAGTGTGCAATTTACCGAAGCGCCAAAATGAGAAATGTTTACTTCTGGAGCAAGAAAAATCCACACTTCTTTCAGGAACTGGAACACCATCCACCGCACGTGATGATATGGGCTGCAGTGTCTGCCAGGAACTTGTTCGGTCCATATTTTTTTGATGGTCCTGTCAACCAAACGGCCTACCTCAACATGTTACGGGACTGGTTTGTGCCTGAGCTCGAACGTTTAGGGCTGTTTGATCGGGTGTGGTTTCAACAAGACGGGGCTCCGGCTCATTTTGCCATTAATGTGAGGGAATTCCTCAACGAAGTGTTCAGAGACAAATGGATCGGCCGTGGCTCGCAACATTTACTTGCCCCTCTTGAGTGGCCGCCCCGAAGTCCAGATCTGTCTTCATGTGACAATTAGTAACTATATTTACTGTAATTAAAGTAATTGTTGCTAGTGACTTGTTTCTTAAATTACATCTACCACATATAAATACAATTAATCACACAAAAATAAAATTGGTAATACAATATGTACATTTTGTAGGGGGTGACGGGACTTTTCGAACACCCTGTACGTTCGTGAGCTCAGATTTTCTGCAGCCGGCTGCAGCGAGATTTAGCTGCAACGTCATTGCTGGATTGGTTGATTGATAATTTGCATATTAGCTCGAACGACGAGCGATTTTGAGCTTCATCTTGAAGATTGTTTACAAAACAACCATGGCGACAGATGGTGAAAGTGGCTACTAGGCCTACAAGCCATGATGTTACTGCATAGTCTTGCCTACAAGCGGCCTAAGATGTTGCAATATTTTACAAGATTTCAAAGCGCTCTGATAGGAGAGCTTTTCTGGACACGCACACACAGGCATATGGGATGGCACTTTACTTGGGGGGAGGGGAAATATTTGCCCTAAAAATTTTCAGGATGCCCTGATTTCCGCATTAGCACTATGTGTAGCATAAAATAACACAAAGGTTAGAGTATGAGTAACATATATTAAAGCCTTTTTGATATAAAAACATTACAATTTACAAAAATGAGATAAAATTTTGCTACAACATTTCTAAATGACAAGCAAAACTACGGCATTGCAGTTGATATAGAATTCAGTAAGTCCTCAACTTAGTTTTAATTATTAACTACAAGTATAATAGCAAGTAATTAATTCACCTCAAGAAGTAAAAAAAACAAAAAAGAATGTCAGGAAAAATCTGCCCTGAAAATTTCAGTATTTGCCATGAAAATGCTAAATTCCCTAGTCCTCGGGGGGATGCCTATGCGCGCGCACACAAACACGTGCACATCTCCGCATAAGCTAGCAGCGAGATACTGACTTTAAGTCCACGTATCTAAAAACTAATTAAACCTAACTTGACGCTAGTGCCATCAAACCGAGAAGGGCGTGAAAAGTGGTTTGGTCGCAGTTGAAGGCTCGAAGGGTTTTTTCCAAGTCATTAAATAGTGAGGTACTCTCTAATCTAGCCTAACTTAAGCTAGCCAAACCTTAACTAACCTAACCTAGTGTAGCTTAATCTAATCAGGACCAACATATCTTTTTTCGACAACAAAAAATTTTCCAATTTTCCAATTTTTTTATATAATTTTTTAATTTTGTGGTATGAAAACGTCACCTCATAAAAAAATACCCCATTACATTTGTCAATTATTACATACTACACCTGAATTATGCCCGTTGCCTCCTTGTGCACACACACACACACACACACACACACACACACAGTGTGTGTGTGTATATATTTATATTATATATATATATATATATATATATATATATATATATATATATATATATTATATATATATATATATATATATATTATATATCGCTTTGGAAATAACTTTAATAATAATTTCGAACTTTTGCTAAATACAAGAAAACGTGGAATGGCTTTTTATTTCTTCGTGTAGGTGTGATTTAAGGTGTTTAGTTGTGAAGCGCGCGCGCGCACACACACACACACACACACTCTCTCTCTCTCTCTCTCTCTCTCTCTCTCTCTCTCTATATATATATATATATATATATATATATATATATATATATATATATATATATAGAGAGAGAGAGAGAGAGAGAGAGAGAGAATTGACAAGTAAATAAACACCTTTGACTTTTTCCATAGTTTTTTTTTATTTGATAAAAATCAATAAAGAAAGAACTCACGAAAGAAATTAATTATAGGTTTAGTATATTGGCCTCCTTCTTATACTGTTGATAGTGATAATTGGCTTCAGAAACTAATTTTTGATTAAGTAGCGAACATGATGCCATAATTATGGGAGATCTTAATTTACCATGCAGGGATTGGTCCTTTGCAGTCTAATTCCGGTTTTCGACTGCACGAGGGTTTGCTCGAAAGTTCATTTTTTTCAAATGGTCAAGGAACCCACAAGAGAACGCAATATTCTAGATTTAGTTTCAAGTACAGACCTAGACTTGGTATCTCCGTCGGAGACTACTACTCAACCATTGATAATATCTCTGTAGGAGACTACTACTACTCCACCAGTGATCGCATTCGAGTAACATTTAAATTAAAATGTCCATAATTCGGAGGTCTGGTGCTTGTGTCTCCGAGCAACTGATACAATGAGAAAACGGAAAAACGGACAGAGTCTGGAATACATTTTGGATTTTAAAAGAACTAAATTTCGTAACATGAAACTGCGAACTTTCGACCCATAATTGGGATGAGGCTCTATCGCACGATGATATCAATGGCATATAGACTTCCTTTTATAATTATTTTAAACGTTTAGAATCGAGTAATATCCCATTACGTAAAAAGAGACTGGCGAAGTTTGTTAAACGTAAATGGAGGAATGCTGAAATTAAGAGTAGCTTAACATTAAAAAGGAACGCGTATTTTAAATTTAAAGAATCAAATAATTTGTCCGATGAAAATGCTTACAAGCTACTGAGAAGGCGAAACAAAAACTTATTAGAAAAAGTAAGCGGAGCTATGAACTATGTAGTATAGTGAACCAAATTAAATCGAATCGGAAGGAATTCTGTAATTATGTTAGAAATAAAAGAAGCTTCGCAAACGGTCCACTCATAAGCGAAAACAACGAAAAAATTTACGATGACTTACAAATGACGGAAGTTTAAAAAAAATTCTTCTTTTCCGTGTTTACTAACGACAATATGACAACATTCCTGTTCCCGTATTCATGCTCAGTGATGATCAGTTAAAGCTTCACGATTTTACCATGAGTGAAAGCGAAGTGCTCTTAGCCATAGGTAAAATTAATCCTAATAAAACTCCCAGTCCAGATAAGTTTTACCCGAGGGTACTTAAAGAATTTATTTTATTTAATAATAATTTAATAATAATAATATTTAATAATAATAATATTTAATAACAATATTTAATAATAACAATAAATCGTTACAGTTTGAAGAAGTTCCGATCGATTGGAAACTTGCAAACATTACGGCAATATTTAAAAAAGGGGACAAATCACTCCCGAGAAATTATCGTCCCATCAGCCTGACTTCAGCAGTTGGTAAGCTTATTAGACGATCGTTCGGGACAAAATAGTTAATCACTTTGAAATTAATAAATCAAAGACTTAACACGGATTTCGACGTAATTGTTCTTGTCTTACTAATTTGCTTGTTTTCTTTAATGACATTGTAAATATATGTGACGAGAGTAAAACAGTAGATGATATTTCGATTTTCAAAAAGCATTTGATAAAGTGCCACATAAAAGATAATGAACTAAACTTCAGTCTCACGGAATTGGTGATAATGTTCTCAAATGGATCGAAAATTGGCTTAGTGGACGTAAACAAAGAGTGGTTATTAATGGCAAAGCGTCCAACTGGAAAAGTGTAATTGGCAGTGTGCCTCAGGGATCAGTTCTGGGACCAGTTCTTTTTATTATTTATACCAATGACATGGACTTGGGAATTAAGAGTATAATTTTAAAATTTGCGGATGATACCAAACTAGGGGGACGAACAAAATCAGTGGCAGAACGTTTGCAGATTGAAGAGGCTATTATAGGATGCAAATTATCGGAAGTCCATTTATCGATAAATGATTGAAAAAAATTCGGATTATCGATAATTATCGATAAATTTTCTAATTAAATTAGCTGTCTTATTAATAGAAGAAAAACGCAAAATTATAAGAACAGATTTTAATGAGATCATTCTACATTGTGACAGCCATAGTTATTTAAACAGATTTTAGTTTTTTATCCTTATTAAGGAAGTAACATTTTAAAAAGCATAAGGCATTAATAGTGACTGGAGAGAGACTGCATCGAATCTTCGTTATGAAAATTCCCGCTGAAGAAAATGCACGCTCTGCTTCACAGCTTGTGGGCTTGATGGTCCTTAATGCATCGTACAATCGATCTAGATTTTCGCTTCTCTTTTTCTTTACTTCGTACAATGCGAATTCACTGCCTGCATTGAACATAGAGGACTTACCTACGTTTTTTATTTCTAATAAATCTCATTTGCAAGAGAAAATTTGCTCATTTAGCGTAAACGTAAAAAAATCAGGAAGTGATCTAAAATTATCGATAAATCTGCTCGATAATTATACGATAGTTGACTTTCATTTATCGATAAATTATCGATAATATTTTATCGATTGCAACCCCTAGAGGCTATTAATAAATTACTCGAATGGGCAGAAATTTAGCAAATTAACTTTAAAATAGGTAAATATAAAACGTTGCATATCGGTAGAAACAATGTTAAAGAAAAATATTTTATGCTCGACAAGAACTAACTAATATTACGGAAGAGAGATATTTAGATATTATTGTTAATGACACTCTTAAACTGAGTAATTAATGTATCGAAGCGGTCAGAAAAGCAAACAGAATCTTATGATTTATTGGTAGATCGTTTGAATTTAAGTCGGAGAAAACAATGCCAACATTATATAATTCCTTAGTACGGCCCCCAACTTGGAAAACTGCGTCCAATTCTGGTCCCCACATTTACGACAGAACATGGACAGAATGAAGAGAGGGCAGCGACGGGTTACTAAGATGACTCCTCAGACTTAGAAACAAATCATACGCTGCCCGTTTAGACACATTAAATTTATTTTTTCTCGTGAAAAGGCGAATTCGCGGAGATTTAATCGAGGTCTTTAAAATGATTAAAGGTTTTGATAATGTCTACGCCAAAAAAAATTTCACCTTCAGGAATGCAGACAGAACTAGCGGTAATAGTTCCAAATTAGTGGTTAAACATTTTAATTCTAATGAAGTTAAACATTTTTTCTTCAGTCACATAGTTAATTTGTGGAATGGATTGCCAGCCATTTTAGTTCAAAGTAATTCGATCAAATCCTTTAAAAAGAAACGATGCTTATCTTACCTTGAACACCCAGTTGGAAGCATAGAATTGTAGAAATTTCCCTCGGATTCCCTCCTCTGTATTTTAAAATTTTCACTTCATCTTTGAAGTCTTTCCTACCTCTCAACCTCTTTTCTCGACCTTGCTTTGGAATTTTCACTCGTCTTAAAATTTTCTTCCTCCTTCAAATTTTCTTCCTTCTTTTAACCCTCCTACTGAAACAGACAGCCACGTAGGGAGCAGCCGGTCTGTTGTTGTTTGGTATCCTTTGTATTCCTTTGTAAATAACATATTTATTGAATCAATATATTGTTGTTTGTAGTGTTCCCCTTCGCATTATGGTAAAGCTGACACGTTTTGGAATTCCATTGATGAACTTTGCCATTTGTTCTTGAGGACAATCATCGTAGTGTCTATTTACTTTCGTCAACCTTTGTACGTATTATACAGACGCAGTCGTTCCTATTTCTTCGTCGGAGAAAGAGAAATCGGCGCGTGAGAATCTCGGAGGCAATTCTCAAATTGCAATTAATTTAATTCTCATATCCACGGCATTCCCATTTTGGTTCAGGTTAAGCTACGTTAGGTTATGCTAATGTCCCCACTCCCCCGCGGATTCTCCATTAGGGTAAGGTCTGGTGAGTTCCAGACCACCCCACAAGAGGAGTTATGTTATGATCATCCATCCACTTCTTCACTATTGCTGCTCTGTAGCAACGTGCACCATCATTCTGGAAGAAGAAATCTGGAAACTGGAATCGTGATTTTGGTAGCAGGTGGTCTCGAAGGGTTCGGTACCATAAGCATTCATCGCTCTCCCTTCGATAAAAATGCGTAAGGATCCTGCTCCTCGATTCTGTTCCTGTTCTGGTTGAAACGTTTGGCTTTTCTTTTGCGGACACGTATTTCTCTTTTGTTGCCGAAGCAGTTGAAAGTGGATCTGTACAAGAAAACGACTTGACACCAGTAATCCTCAGTCCACTTCCTGGATGTTCTTTCGACTAAGAAATTGTAAAAACCAAAATGCAAAAACAATGTAGTGCGTGACGAAAAACCATTCTCTATTAACTGCCTTCTGGCTGTGCGTGCTGATGCTTGCAGTCCTGCTTCCTGCCAGTTCATCTGCAGGCGCACACTGCTGGCCGTCCTTTCGCGCAGACTAGATTAACACGTTGGGCTTCCATCATGAAAAAAAAATATCGTATTTGTCATTTACCTTTTATTCGGACCATAGTGGATTTAATTTTCCCAGAAGAGTTCCTTGTTCCATGCACAGTCTGTGTGTGTAACAAACATACATACATACATACATAACATATATATATATAAAATAAATTAAATTTAGAAAATTGCTTTTTGAACAATAAAAATGGAAAAATTAAATCCTTCAAAATATTTTTTGACCTTTTATAACTTCAAAACATTTTTCTTGAATGCTGAAACTACTTTTTCATACAAAATGAAATGTTTTATCCTAAATTTAGCAGATTCCTTCCCCCAAGCCCCCTAATTTTTTTTTCTTTTTTTTAACTGTGATGAAACTTTTTATCACTGGTATTCTTTTTTGCAAAAAAAAGACTTAGTAAAATGAACTTAGAATAGGTCCATTTTGATTTTTGTATCCCACTTTACTACTAAAAAATTAGTTACATAATGAGAAAGACAAATAATTATGGTTTATGTATTATTCGTACTTTTTAATGATGTATTTGACAATGACTGTCGGGAGTTATCAGTGAGAATTACCGACCCCGAAATTACTCTGAGGTAATAAATAGTTCCGGACGATGTAGTCGTTACCTTAATACGAGCGAAAGACTAAATAATCCAATGTAATTATTAATTTTACTAGTATTATTACTGTTAATGATGAGTCCGTTAATAACTATAATAGTAAATAATAGTAGTCTTTACTACTACTATTACCACCAAAGTAGTAACACGCGAAAGGTGTAACTTAAATTTATACCTTCACCTTTCAGTACCATATGAAGTTTTATACAAATCGTACCAAATCTCACCCCTGTTCAAAATGTCGAGTTCAGGGAAGCTATAATTATTTGTCAATAGAAGATAAAGTTACGATGTACAGATGAACGAAAAATATCGCCAAAGGAAGATGATTATAAACTTTGGGAATCTAAAGTACGCTCAAAACCTAAGCTTGGAGTCTAAAACAGCTGAAACAGAACTAACCGGATTTGGAGTTGGGAGTCTTTCAACCTCACTCCGGGAAGCAGCCATAGTGACCATCTCTTCGTAGGAGCTTCAGACCGAAACTCCTAAATCGGATTTACGCGTAGGAACCGTTTCTCTAAATTAAAGGGAAGGAGAGGATTGGAGAAGTCCTCCCCCGTTGTCAGTAATACAGGGTGTACATAAAGTCAGGATCTATTTTTGTGAAGCACTTGGAAATTATATGGAATTCAATCATAAAATGATAAAGTGGTAACATTTATTAAATAATTAAGAGTAGGATTCGACGTGACGCCCATCAGTATCCCTGCACAGCTCAAATCGTTCCGCAGCATTTCTAAACACATTCTGGAGCATTTGCGAGGTTATGTTATCTGCAGCAGTTCGTATACGTGTACGTAAGTTTTCAAGACTCGTAATCTTCGTCTGATAGACGTGCGACTCGATAAAGCCCCATGCAAAGAAATCTAAAGGGGTTAAATCTGGTCATCTCGCGACACAAGGTCTGTTGCTTCCGCGTCCGATCCAGCGATTTGGAAAACGTCCATTTAGATAATCCTGAACAATTTTGGCATAGTGACAAGGAGCACCATCATGTTTATTCTAAGGTACTAACAATTTATAAACTGAATATGATCTACATATAGAATGTATCTCGAATGGTGACTCATATCCGCTGCATCACCCGGTATCCGTCAAGGAGTTTTCTATTTTTGGTTTACCCTGTAGAAACACAAATTCGGCATAGTATTACCTAGACGAATTTGTTGTTGTACCTATGTATATTAATAGCAACTGACGTCACTACTCTAAGTCATAATGCGCGGATGACTCGTTATCATACCGGAAGCGGACTGATTTCTTGCTTCCTTTTATCGAATATATATTCTTTCTTTCTCCTTTCTTACCGGATGTCCATAAAAAGAGAGAGAGAGATACAGAGAGAGAGTTACTAATAATAATAATAATAATAATAATAATATTAATAATAATAATTAATTTCATTAGCTTAGAAAGAGAACGAACGTTGCGAGACGTGAAGTTGACCGGCTTTATCATTAATCCTGTGGCCATTGTCTAAAGAATATTTCAGAGATTTATTTAGTTCTATTGCGAAGCGCCCTCGCCAGAGTTAGAGCCTCGCCAGAGGTAGGTATATGTACGAAGTTTTTTTGTGTTTGGCCAAACAATATTGTTTACAAAGAATTTTTAAGGTTCATTTTATAGTAGTATTTATATTTGCTATACCGATTTTTTAAGTTTGATATTATGGTAGTATTCATGTGTGTAGAGTACCTAAGTTTTCAAGACTCGTAATCTTCGTCTGATAGACGTGCGACTCGATAAAGCCCCATGCAAAGAAATCTAAAGGGGTTAAATCTGGTCATCTCGCGACACAAGGTCTGTTGCTTCCGCGTCCGATCCAGCGATTTGGAAAACGTCCATTTAGATAATCCTGAACAATTTTGGCATAGTGACAAGGAGCACCATCATGTTGATAGACGACGGTACTAACAATCCTATCCCCGTCGTCTATCAACATGATGGTGCTCCTTGTCACTATGCCAAAATTGTTCAGGATTATCTAAATGGACGTTTTCTAAATCGCTGGATCGGACGCGGAAGCAACAGACCTTGGCCAGCGAGATCACCAGATTTAACCCCTTTAGATTTCTTTGCATGGGGCTTTATCAAATCGCACGTCTATCAGACGAAGATTACGAGTCTTGAAAACTTACGTACCACGTATACGAACTGCTGCAGATAACATAACCCCGCAAATGCTCCAGAATGTGTTTAGAAATGCTGCGGAACGATTTGAGCTGTGCAGGGATACTGATGGGCGTCACGTCGAATCCTACTCTTAATTATTTAATAAATGTTACCACTTTATCATTTTATGATTGAATTCCATATAATTTCCAAGTGCTTCACAAAAATAGATCCTGACTTTATGTACACCCTGTATATCAAAATTTCACTTCTTTGAGGAAAATTCGAGGTTTTAGGATAAGCAAGTTTCTCGGCGTGCAATCGAAACTCTCAGACCGAGAATAAAAATTCCATAATGATGGAGAATAGGTGTACAATGCATGCCAAGTTATTTTGCAAATTAGAATTTTGTCGATACCTTTTCTTGAGGGGCAACTATTTCAGTCGTATTTTATAGGGTGTACCAATAAATGATAAATATGGGGAAACCCCTCCCCCCCCACTTTTTTCTGACAAGGAGACAACTTCATGAGAAGCACGCAATTATTGAAAAGTAAAATAAAATACGTGATTTTTCAAGTTATTTTTAATAAATTTAATATTTTTTTTTCTTTATCGACTTCTGTTTTATTTTTTTAACAATTTCATCAGTCTGATGAAGGAGTCTCATTCATGTCATCGAAAGTGCTCAGAGCTTATTTATTCGTTTCCTTTTAATCAGGGATGGCATTATTTATTATCACTGGGCAGTGATTTATTATTTTTGGGGGGTGGATGTGTTTATGAGATTGAGTTCGGACTGTGAATAGTTGGAGTTGGGCCGGCATTTACTTTGCTCATACCCATCGCTCTCTTCGTGAGGCCTTTTCCTCACGTGTGTCAAACTCGCTTCCATATTAGCCATTGCGTGGTATTCTACCTGCAACAAAAAAAACAAAGGTCCCAAAACAAGACATCAATTTGAACATTTGTTTTAGTTCTAATGTATTGCTTTTGTAAATTTAATTTAAAATAAATTTTCCTATGAGACCGGACTTATGGGACACCCTGTATATATATATATATTTTTTTTTTTCAGTGGCGTGCAATCAGGGTAAGCGGGGCATGCGCCGCCTACCCAGTTAAAGGTCAAATTACAAAAAGTCTATATTACAACAGTAATCGAAAACTAATATAAAGTTATGATGCTTGTATATATATATATATATATGGTATTTGTCATTTACCATTACTTACTCGGACTATAGTGGATTTAATTTTCCCAGAAGAGTTCCTTGTTCCATGCACGGTCTGTGTTTAACATATAAGTTTCTCAGGGGACCATTCTGAGTTTGTGTATATATATACCGGGTGTCCGAGAATTATCTGTACAATTTTTGGCTGTTATTAAAAGTCAACCATGAAGTGTAGAAATTGCAGTGTTGTCCCATTTTACAGAGAATCTCATTAAGTTTTTTCTGATACCACGTTTTGACAAGTTTTTTAGAAATGTACGCGGGTGACAGACATTGATGATTTAAAAGCAAGAATCACAGCTGCTATTGAGCGAATTGATGTGGATATGCTGCAGCGTACATGGCAACATTTGGAGTATCGATTGGATGTTTTGCGAATCACTAATGGTGCACATATCGAATGTTTGTAACAACGTTACTTTAATAAAAGAAACTTTTGAAAATACAGATTCTAAATAATATTGTTTAAGAATTTTACGTGTGTTATCAAGAATTTTATTAAAAGCTGAAATTGTACAGATAATTTTCGGACACACTGGAATTTCTAAAAAAACTTGTCAAAACTTGGTATCAGAAAAAACTTAATGAGATTCTCTGTAAAATGGGACAACACTGGAATTTCTACACTTCATGGTTGACTTTTAATAACAGCCAAAAATTGTACAGATAATTCTCGGACACCCTGTATATATATATTATTAGAATTGCAGCTACCGCTTACCCTGTGGACACACCCACCGCACGCCACTGATATATACATATACACGTAGGGTTGTGTCCCTAACCTTAGAAATAAAATGAAACCCACTGGAATGAGAGAAGAGGCAGATTCTGTACTCTCCAGCTGCGGTGGGAGTGGACCATGAAAACGAGGACGGAAAATACCCTCGGAATAAGAGGCGAGAAACTTTTTAATGTCCAGCCAAACGAACCGAGGAACCTAAATTATTTCAAGAACCAGCTAGACAGTTTGCAAACTCTCTGACCAGCCATGCGTTGCTGACTACGAGGGCAGAAGGAGAGTGGAAACCAATTTCCTTTTCCACCAAATCCCGTAAATGGAGTGGAATTCTGCAGAAGAGTAGACCGCAGGTCGATCCTGAGCTATCGTTTGAAACCATCTAAAGATTAATGTCGAGATGAAACAAAAATGCCATCACCATGACTCGAATTTGAGACCTTCACAGTAGGAGTCGCGAGCAGCACCATCACATTACGATGGAATATAAGTTATAACTTATCGTATATTTAGACGTATAGAAAGACCGCGTATGCTTATATATATATATATATATATATATATATATATATATATATATATATATATATATATAATATATACACAGGGTGTCCCATAAGTCCGGCATCATAGGAGAAATTCATATTTTTCTATTTCTACAAACCATAATTCATATTTTTCCCTTTCTACAGGCCATAATGTCTGTGAGCAAGGAAGAACGAATCCAGATAATTCTACTCATAGGAAATCGGAGTCAGAGAGAGGCCGCTGCTGAATTTAACAGACTGCATCCAGACCACGAGCCAATAACACAGAGTTGTGTTAGCAGACTCGTTGCAAAGTTTAAGGAAACAGGATCCATAGAAGATAAATCACGCAGTGGACCTTCAAGGAGGTCCACTGACGATGATAGAGCGACTGCTTTCCTGGCTCATTTTAACAGAAGTCCCAATAAGTCTCTTCGGCGATTGTCCGCCGAGACAGGGGTGTCGAAAAGTAGCATCCATCGCATTCTTCAGGCTCACAAATGGCATCCATATAAACTTCAGATCCTACAGAAATTAAGGGAAGATGATCCCGACCGGCGGATGGAATTTTGTGAATGGGCTACGGAACAATATGCTCGGGATGCCAATTTCCCGTCCACCATTCTGTTCAGTGACGAGGCTGTTTTTATGGAAATGGTGAGGTAAATCGACAGAACACCCGCTACTGGTCTCAAAACAACCCTCACTGGTATACCTCTTCAAAGGAACAAGGTGCATCTTGGGTGATGGTATGGTGTGGCATTTGGAAGGATCGCATCATAGGCCCCCTCTTTTTCGCTGAATATGTCACTGGAGGCACCTACCTACGTATGCTCAAGGAAGAAGCATTTCCCAGTGTTTTGAACGAAGAAGGAAATTTTCCAACATGGTTTCAGCAAGACGGCGCCTCCGCACATTACAGCACCCAAGTAAGGGAATACCTGTACCAACAATTCCCTGGTCATTGGATAGGACGTCGAGGGCGTGTGGAATGGCCAGCTAGAAGCCCGGATCTCACGCCACTAGATTTTTATCTCTGGGGCCACTTGAAAGCGCTGGTATACGCAGAGAAAATTAGGAGTGTTGAACATTTGCGGCAGCGCATTATTGCGGCATGTAACACCGTTACTCCTGACATCATTCACCGTGTGCTTACTGACTGGGTATCACGTCTGAATTTGTGTATTGAAAACAATGGTGGACATAATGAGCACGTTCTGTAAATAAAAGCTTTTGTTTTGCCTTTTTTTATTATTTTTCCTATGATGCCGGACTTATGGGACACCCTGTATATATATGTACGAGGCTAACCAAGGTTTTATATATAAACAAATGAGGCAAAATGCTCCAGAGGAGTCGAACACTGTGTGTGTGTGTGTGTGTGTTCAAACTTATTTGAAAATCTTATCTTTCAATCTCTTTTTTTTTTTTATCATCACTTATTTTTAGATATGAATTTTTGAGTGTGTGAAAGTCAAATTGAATTTCTTCTCGCCGTAATCAAGGTTGAGAAAACTCTTGACATAAATTAATGGTGGAGAAATTACAGGTTTCGAAAAGTTCCGAGATATATTTTCTGTCAGAGAGAGAGAGAAAAAAAAAAAATCTAAAATTTTGGATTTTGAGTTGATTCAAGAAAAATTCTTGAATGAACGATTTTGAAATAGTTATTAATTGGCGAATTTTTTTTTCTTTCGTGAGTCGAGCTTAATTAAGGTGGTTTTAAGCTCGCTTATCCGGTTTAGTTTATGTAACTGGTTTAACTAACGTGCGAAAAATCATCGGGGGAGAAGTTTTGATTTAATAATTAATAAGGCAATATCTGGTAAATATTTATGTAGCAGTGAATGCATTGTAAACAGTCTGAATTTTAGGATTTTAAATGGTTGTGAGTACATGCTGTAGCAGGAATATATGAAGTGGGTCTCTCGTACCTTTTTATCCCATCCCGCCTCGTTACCATCCCAATCTAAAAGACAGCCTCCTCCTTTTTAGTAAAGGTACCGGAACGCCGTTCCGGCGCGTTCCGACAGGAAAGGAGGTCTTGGTAAAAAGTATTTTTGAAGTGAAAAATGGAAAGGGTAAGGCGAAGGTGTGTGGTGTGATCAGGTCTTCATAAACGACAATACACGAGACCTTTTTGAGGTGGTTTGGTTATGTGGAGAGGATGGGTGAGGAACGGATGGTAAAAAAAGGTGTATATGGCAGAATGAATGACAAGATATGTGTATGAGAGGAAGATCGCGTTAAAAGGTAGATTGATGGTGTGAAAGTTTTTTTTAACAAGATGTATGAAGTGGGAAGAAGCGATGAGAATTTTGTGCGCGCGCGCGTGCTTAGACTTGTATAAAAGCGAAAGTTGGATATAACGGGTGGCTATAACCTGGTTCTTGCTGCTCTCCAAATCGGGGGAGGACCAAGAGGGGGCCCACCCCAAGTATCGAGAAATGAGGGCTGGGATGATGTAATGCTATAAAATGTGAATTTGATTGTTGGAGGCCCGATAGTGACTTTCCTTTTCCGCTGAATAAGACCAATGCACGTTTCGTCGACTGGAAATTTCACCGACATTCGAATGACTCTACCAAACCTGATCTAATCAAACAACGTAACCTAACATCATCACCCATGCTAACCTAACCTAACTTAATCAAATCTAACCCCCCAAAAACTTATCGACGGAATGGCTTCTTAACGATATGTCGTTAGCTCGACCAAATCCATCAACATCGACAAGGTTTAGCGATGGAATATCGCTCAAAGTGGCAAAATGACTTTGCGGGTTAGGTTACGATACGATTGTCTAGGACGGGTTGAGTTAAGTTAAATTAGGTTGGGTTGGTGAGACATTCAATCGTTCTGTAACTTGTCAGTTCTGTAGAATGGAATGAGGAAGGTACATCACCACCTCGTTTGCTCTTTAAAAACATTAGAATGTACTTGGTAGATATTTAATTTCTTTATAGACCTGTAGTGTTTTGTAGTCTCTTG
Organism: Bathynomus jamesi; assembly: GCA_023014485.1. NCBI lineage: Eukaryota > Metazoa > Arthropoda > Malacostraca > Isopoda > Cirolanidae > Bathynomus > Bathynomus jamesi. Next base: position 431,962 of record JAJOZX010003962.1, read on the forward strand.
TACAGAGTGTCCACAATGTTTTGTCACCCCAGTAAAATATTAACTTATTTTCGTTTTTCTTTCAGACCCATTTGAAATGTGAGACAGCAGCAACTATACGACTGAACAACGTATATTGGCCAGTACCTGGGTTCATGAGCGACTACGTAATGGTGAAAACCATTGAAAATATTCGTGCAGACTTCCGGGAATGATTGAATCGTGCGGCTCCTTTTTGGAGGAGCTGCACGATTCAATCGGTCCTCGGAGTCTGCACGAATATTTTTAATGCTTTTGCCATTACGTAGTCGCTCATGAACCCAGGTACTGGCCAATATGCGTTGTTCAGTCGTATAGTTGCTGCTGTCACACATTTCAAATGGGCCTGAAAAAAAAATGAAAATAAGTTAATATTTTACTGGGGTGACAAAACATTGTGAACACCCTGTAGTGTGCCTCAGTATACTGCACGAACTCTCTCTCTCTCTCTCTCTCTCTCTCTCTCTCTCTCTCTCTCTCTCATCGGAGAAATGATGCAACGATGATGGCTTGTATATAATAAATAAAAAAAAACTTAATCTAATCTGCACCATGCATTTTTTAAGTAATTTAGCGTTTCATGACATTCTTTATTTTCAACTCTCCTCTAATGAGATAAGTGTACACATAGTGTGAATGAACTCTGAAGCTATTCTTTTTCATTATCCTTCCTCTTACTTTCCTATAAATCTTCTTTCATAACAATTTTCTGTCAGAAGTAACTGGTGGAAGAGGGGGAGATTTGTCTGTTCTATATTATGCTGCCACTGCTCTTCCCGTGTGAAAGCTTTATGCGTTCGTAAGTGTAAGTATGGTATTAGAAGTTTTCAGTAATCTTTATTTTCATTTTTGTTTTATCCCTACGTTTTTGGGGATAGTCTAGAGTGGATTTTAGTCTATATACAGGGTGTCCCATAAGTCCGGTCTCGTAGGAAAATTTATTTTAAAATAAATTTACAAAAGTAAGACATTAGAACTAAAACAAATGTTCACATTGGTGTCTTGTTTTGGGACCTTTTTTTTTCCCGTGGATTCAAAGGCCTCCGGAGGTCTTTTTTCTCAGGAGTGTAACACTCTTCCATATTAGCCATTGCGTGTTATTCTACCTGCAACAAAAAAAAGGTCCCAAAACAAGACATCAATTTGAATATTTGTTTTAGTTCTAATGTATTACTTTTGTAAATCTAATTTAAAATAAATTTTCCTGTGAAACCGGACTTATGGGACACCCTGTATATAACACGAGAGAGAGAGAGAGAGAGAGAGAATTTTCTTTCAGGATTCATGCGCATTTGCTCTAATTTGATTGAAAGATAAATAAGATGGAAACTAAAAATCGTGTCTAAAAAAAGTAATTTTATGAAGGTAAATTAATTTCAGAATGATAAATTTGACATTATTGATTAGTGCTCGTTTCTTTCAGCTAATATTAATTTGGTTTCATGTTTTTATACTGAAAATTTCTTAATTAAAGACTAAAATTAGATAGCCTATAGATCTATCGTGTCGACAAAGATTAGAGATAGTGAATCATGTTTTACAAGTTTTTAAAGTTATAAATAAGTTAATAAATAAACATAAAATCCGCATTAATAGATTATATCATTTATTAGGTTTGACACTCGTCTGAAATCTATTTGGATAATTAACGGCAGACGCCATACTGCGTTCAGTTACTAGGCTATTTGGCACGTAAGCCGAACGCTGCGTAAATTTTTGGAGTTACTAACTGCAAATTGTTGGACCTCAGAGCAATGAGGAAGTCGTTATTGAATTTAAAGTTTAGGAAGTTCTTTTGATAGTTAATAATAAAATTTGTATATATATGTAAATTAACAACATTAAATGACTATATAAATGTTATCGGGTTGTTATAACAAATGAAAGAAGATTTCTTAAGTTATCGTTTTTAAAAGGAAATTCTCTCTCTGTGAAGAATTTCATTGAGATGTTCAAACAGTTCTTTCTTCTGAGCCTTCTGACAGGTTTGAAAAGAAACTAAATAGTTTTCATGGTGAGATTTTGGTGCTGGTTAAGTGTGCGGTCTACCTACGATTCGGCGGTCTACCTTTTAATTATAGCTTCTTATCTTGTTTACTAATTGTTTGTTTACATCCCATTGTCAATCGCCCTTGACGATTGGTTAGGTTTAGTCATGATATTTTCGTTAGTTTTAACGAAAATATCATGATTAAACCTAACCAATCGTAGGCAGACCGCACACTTAACCAGCACCGAGATTTCTTTATTCAACATAGGCTAGTAGGCTATTACCGTAAGTCTAATTTAGTCTAATATTTTTAAGGCTAGTAAAACCTTAAACCTCTGAGAAAAGATTTATAGGTTTAAACTGTAACTGGGAGCATGCTATTTTTCTTTTATGTTAATAACAGCGTGAATAAATATCGGTATGAACGAGTATAAGTCTATTCTTTCTGGTAAAAATGACGAGAAATTACTTAAGAACTGCAAGCACGTCCCTAATAGTTCATTATGTAGATAAGTTAAACCCAAACTTAGGGTAGGTTGTATCGTATTCACCCGAGTGTTTAATTCCTGAAAAGGTTTTCTAATTTCCTGGGAAATTTAAATTGCATTTCCCGGGATTTCCCGGGATCTCGAGAAATTGACAAAGCAATTAAAACTGAAGGGACAAATTAAAGTAATAAAAAGTGTTGGATCAAAAGTGTTCTTTATTGAGCCATTTTGCATAAGATTCATCACAGAAATATTAGATCTGTATAACAAAAAAAATTAAGTCACTCTTTGTTGAGTATGAATATTTTGTTTAGTGCATGACATTGACAACTGCATATGAATGGATTATGAATTACAGAAAATCTAAAGTAAAATAACTGAAGTTTAAACTTTGGATTTTGGAATAAGCATTAAACATGTAAGGCGTTGTTAAATATTTGCTTATTCCTTTTTTTTTTGACATCTCTCTACATTTATTTTTATGGAATGAATTGTTTTCTTGTGTGCTTTTAAGAAACGCAGAACACCCAAAGAGGCATCACTAATTCTCTTACACGAATCTTTGTCACAAACAAACCACGAACAAACAAGGCTCTCTCAACCTCAACAGAAGTGGGATAATACTAAGAGCATTATATAACAATTGAAAAATGGTTGTTCTTTGATTTTGTTGCTTCAAAAATGGGAAAATCCTTTTTGTGTTGTGATATTTGTATTGTAATAATATATAGCGAAAAGGTTCAGCATAAACTTTATTATTTGTGATGTTTTTTCCCAATTTCCATAATTTCTCGGAAATTTTACATTTCATTTCCCGGGAAACGGGAATTTTTTTTCCACAGATTCCGGGAATTTCCGTCACGGCTATTAAACACTAATTCACGCTGCTCTTGGAACGAGGGGCAAAATTTCCAAGAACTCTCTCTATGGAACTCTTGATCCTTTAAAATTGTAATTCCATTTGCGCCAAGTGTGTTCACACTGGTTTTACCAATTTTAACAGAATCCTCGACTCACACCCGTTTATCATTTATTTTCCGAGAAAATTACGTATAAAAAGTTACTTTTTTGTTCCTAAAAGTAAATTACGTTTGAGTCATTTCATGATGTTGAAAGATTTGCTTATTTTTTACCAATATGTTCAGTGCCGGTACGTTGAGACTGTGCAACTCCACGGGGGACCCGGCTGTAAAGTGGGACCTCCAACGAAGATTGGTGAGGCTATTAAAAGAAAAAATAAAGTTGCTATAAGCTCTAGGGTTCGGTAGAAAAAGAAAAATTCCATGATGCTTCCGTGTGTTATTTTTTTAACATTAATTGATGCTGATATGTTGATGGGATACCCTTTTTGTGTGTATATATATATATATATATATATATATATATATATATATATATATATATATATATATATATATTATATATATACACACACGGAGGGAAGAGGGATGAATTAATATTATATTTGGAAGTTTTCGATTTCCCTGGCCACTCAACCTATCAATCAAAAACTTATCTTGGTCCCACAATGAGCTAAGAAAAGTTGATACTTACGTATTAACGGGGGACCACCACATATTGATGATTGGTTAGGTTAAGTTGTAATATTTTCGTTCGTTGAAAATTTCTAATACATCATATTTTTTAAATAGCAATATTTTTTAAAATATTTAAATGATTTATATGATGTATTAGAAAATTTCAACTAACGAAAATATTACAACTTAACCTAACCAATCATCAATATGTGGTGGCCCCCCGTTAATAGGTAAGTGCCGAAAAGTTTTCAGGTCTAGATATTTTGTTCATAGAACAGGTACAGCGCAATACTTCGATATTTCAGGTATTGCAAGAGACTTTTTCTTTAAAGAAGGCACATCGTCAAAAGATGTTGTAAATTAATGCAAGTATGGAGGGGGTGGGGGGTACCATGTTGATGCTTATATACCAGTATTGTATATTAGTGCGCAGATTTATTTTTAGTGATGCACCGGAGGCAGATTTTGGCCAGAGGGTCGGAACCTCCGGCTTAGTTTTTTCCTCCGGCCTCCGGCCAATTGATTTATTTCAGTATATATATATATATATATATATATATATATGTGTGTGTGTGTGTGTGTGGTCTATCGTCTCATCTATTTAGGGTTTATATGTTATAGTCCTGCTATTTTAAATTATTAAGTCTTTAATAACTTAAACTTTATAAAAGTCGACTTTCTATGCTTTGTGTGTGCTAATTTCTCTAAAAATTCCTATTGAACAGAATATCCTCAGGTTATGAAACTTATGATGTCTTGCTGATTTCTGAGTAAAGTAGCCTATATCAAATCAATTAATTATTAATACAATCACTGATCATTCATAAAATAAATTATTATTACAGTCATCTGAGAACTGAAATATTCGGATAGGGTGCAGAAATGAGGTTTTATGGTTTTATAGAATTAAAACTAAAAGTTGTCAGAATTGAGTTTGGTGTAGTTGAGACCTCCGGCCGGAGCAGGAGGTTTTCTAAAATGGCCGGAACTCTTGCTCGGCCGGAGCCGGAGCATCACTATTTATTTTTATCAACACTTTTTCTCGATTTAAACAAAAAGAAATACAGTATTTCAATGTTTCCGAAATAGTTTATCAAATGAAAATTTTTTATTTACTTTTTGTTTGAAAAGTTAATTTATTTCGTTTTTGTTAGTGTTTATATAAAAGTGAATCATTTTACGTTAATCACCTAAAACTTTAGTGCAAAAATTTGTTTGTCAATTTGTAAAAGTATTTGATTTGAAAATAAAAAATTGTTTAAAAACAAATCATTTTTACTTTAGAATTTGTCATGTTCAAATTTACAGCGTGTCTAACCGAATTTCGGAGAATTTTATTTTTGCGAGCCAACGCGAACTATTTGTTAGGTTTTACGTCGTCTTTGACGTTATCGTAAACCTTGAATTTAATGCCGACTGGTGAACAGGCAAAAAATATACCAATCAATAATTTTTTATTGGCGGCTCAAAGTGAAATGAACATTTAGAAACAGGTATATTATGAATGAATGGATGCTCAAGTAATTAAGAATATGAAAATAAAAACCCACTCTAATAGACAGAGTTTATTTCCACGACAGTTTCGACGCCCACTGGCATCCTCCTCGGGTGGATACAGAAACACAAATGAAACAAAACAAGAGGGAAAAACAGTTCAGGGATCGACCGTTAAGAAATTCGCACTAGGTTGGATTCCATTCTCTCGAGACAGGAGGGGCATTTTCATTAAGTACATTCGCACAAATTTTAAAACTATCTTCCTGTTCTAAACATACAGATTCTATTATTTTTACATAATTATTACATTTATAATTAAATTTATTACATTTAATATTGCATAATTATTAATTACAGAAATTATAAATTTATTATTACATTGGTTATTACATTGTTGTTTATTATACAGAAATTATAAACCGAAAACGAATGAAAAAAGGCGATTAGGAAATAATCCAGAGACCATTGAGAAATTCGCACCTAGGTTAGATATCGTTCTCCCGAAACCAGAAGGGCATTTTATTACAGGGTCAGCTTATAACTACATTCCCACAAATTAAAAATATCTTCTTGTTCTATACGTACAGATCCTAATATTTTGACATAATTACTGCATATATTTATTTCCACATTAATTACTTCCATTATTACATTTACTAAAAGCGAGTAAGGAAACATTCCAATCCAGAGACATTTAAGAAATTCACACTTAGGTTCGAACACGTTCCCACGACTCCGTAAGGGATTTATTGACCAAGAATCTCATTAAAGGGTCTAACTTATAAGTACCTTCGCACAAATTAAAATTATCTACTTTTTATACACACAGATTCTATTATTTTTCTTTTGACATAATTATTACATTTATAAAGTACCTTACTTGATTCCCAATCTATAGCATGATTATTTTGGCTAGCGTGATAAAAAATGGCATTATTAGTATTACAACTTCTGAAGGCATATTTGTGTTCTTTGATACGGGTTTCAATATTTCTTCCAGTTTCTCCCACGTATACTAAATCACAACTTTTACAGGGAATGCTGTAGACACAGGCTTGTTCCTCTTTTGCAACGTTATTCCTAACCAATTTACTTTTCACGGTAGACGAATATTTGAACGCCAAAGCAAACTTAAAATCTTTCGTCAACGGTTTTACTCTTTCTAAGCCGGCAATGTAAGGCAAACTCACATATTGTGTAAAACCGTTGACGAAAGATTTTAAGTTTGCTTTGGCGTTCAAATATTCGTCTACCGTGAAAAGTAAATTGGTTAGGAATAACGTTGCAAAAGAGGAACAAGCCTGTGTCTACAGCATTCCCTGTAAAAGTTGTGATTTAGTATACGTGGGAGAAACTGGAAGAAATATTGAAACCCGTATCAAAGAACACAAATATGCCTTCAGAAGTTGTAATACTAATAATGCCATTTTTTATCACGCTAGCCAAAATAATCATGCTATAGATTGGGAATCAAGTAAGGTACTTTATAAATGTAATAATTATGTCAAAGAAAAATAATAGAATCTGTGTGTATAGAAAAAGTAGATAATTTTAATTTGTGCGAAGGTACTTATAAGTTAGACCCTTTAATGAGATTCTTGGTCAATAAATCCCTTACGGAGTCGTGGGAACGTGTTCGAACCTAAGTGTGAATTTCTTAAATGTCTCTGGATTGGAATGTTTCCTTACTCGCTTTTAGTAAATGTAATAATGGAAGTAATTAATGTGGAAATAAATATATGCAGTAATTATGTCAAAATATTAGGATCTGTACGTATAGAACAAGAAGATATTTTTAATTTGTGGGAATGTAGTTATAAGCTGACCCTGTAATAAAATGCCCTTCTGGTTTCGGGAGAACGATATCTAACCTAGGTGCGAATTTCTCAATGGTCTCTGGATTATTTCCTAATCGCCTTTTTTCATTCGTTTTTCGGTTTATAATTTCTGTATAATAAACAACAATGTAATAACCAATGTAATAATAAATTTATAATTTCTGTAATTAATAATTATGCAATATTAAATGTAATAAATTTAATTATAAATGTAATAATTATGTAAAAAAATAGAATCTGTATGTTTAGAACAGGAAGATAGTTTTAAAATTTGTGCGAATGTACTTAATGAAAATGCCCCTCCTGTCTCGAGAGAATGGAATCCAACCTAGGTGCGAATTTCTTAACGGTCGATCCCTGAACTGTTTTTCCCTCTTGTTTTGTTTCATTTGTGTTTCTGTATCCACCCGAGGAGGATGCCAGTGGGCGTCGAAACTGTCGTGGAAATAAACTCTGTCTATTAGAGTGGGTTTTTATTTTCATATTTTGACCTTCACGTAAAAAAAAAGTGAAGTTTTTTGCATTTAATTAAGAATAGTTTACTATAATTTAAATATGAATTATCAAAACACGCGTTTGTCGATAGGTCTAATTTAAATGTGCACTTTCTTCGTCACGCTTAAATGCAAAATGTTCACGTTCTTCATCAATACAGTGGATTTCACATTTTGCACAAATTACAATATTTTTTTACCAATACTTTACGTTTAAATTGTAACTTACCAATTCTGTAACTTACCAATTCTCTCTCATTTTGTGTAAGTTCTATTAAATTCACGAATGTTAATACACGCCTACCTTCCTTCACGAATGTTTCAACTAAACTATGACGTAGGCCATATGTGTGAAAGATTCGCCTAATTAGTGTTACGTATGAAATGGGCGTGGTTTTGAACTTTGTTAAAAATCTTATAGTCGTAAAACTATATTTGTTACCCTGATTTTTTTTAATTGAAAAATTTTATGTTCGCACTAAAATATTTTAATATTTACGAACAAAGAAATGTTCTTTTGAAGCCAAAGGCACGAGTTAATTTTGTATGAAAAATTTATTTTTATTAAATAATGTACAAATAAAAAAAATGGGATCACCTGAAGATCAGGGCCCCCATGTATTCTTGTTTTTTGCTTTACAGTACCAAATATAATAATAAATTAAATTGAATGCCCGGTTAGGCCAACTGTACACCCTTGACTATTGGTTAGGTTAAGTCGTGATGTTTTCGTTAGTTTTAACGAAGATATCATTTGGTAATTGAGGCTGGGGGTGGCCCTGATCTTCAGGTGATCCAAAAAAATGGTGGTAATTTTAGAGGTTCTGAGAAAACTCGGTCCCAGGAATACTCGGTCCCCAAGAAAATTTGGTCCTCGTAACACTTGGTCCCAGAAATCTTGGTACGTGGGAGAAAAAGAACAATTAAAGGGATTATGTTTTATTAAAAATTGCATGAAAGACATTAAAAGAGTGCATACATAAAAATCTATTGCATAAAAGGCATTTTTAATTTCACTTATCTATTACTAAAAAGTACTAAGATTAAAGGCAATGTTTCTTAAAAAAGCGATTTTCTCATTAGCATTGTAGTTTTCAACAACATTTTTAATGCGTCGGTTATTAGTTACATATTTTCTTTTTTTATGAGGCCTATCACCACGATTAATGTGTAGCATTTTTGTTTGAACCAGTGATTCTTCTTTTTGCAAAGCATATATTAGTGTCCAGATATTTGGGTTGTTACTTTGAATCGAAGATCGTAGACCGCTATGGAATCCTTCAAGTGTATTATTCGTTCTAGGTAAGTTCATATTCACTCTGTTCTGTATATTCCACAAAGAAAGTTCAAAAATTGGCTTTTCTCTGTGGTTGCGTCTACCTGTACGAGTGCCTATATACGTTGCTTCAAAATAATTAATGAAGGTTATTGGTATTTCCTAACCTAACCTAACCTAACCACATCATCGAGACCAAGATTCCTGGTGAGGAATTTATTTCGTTCCTCTTCATTCGAAAATGGGAAGAAGAATTTCTCAAAATCGACCGAGAACAGAAAATTAAAGTTCCAGAAGCATTCACACTATTGACGAAATTCCGAGAAAACATTTAATTTGGAACAGGAATTTCATGAAAAGGGACTAGTGTGAGCGCCCAATGTGAGCCATGCTAACATTAATAAATTCTAGCTGATGTGGAGTGTTTAACTCAAAAACCGTTGGTTGAAATATTTTTCAAATTGGTTGGGATTGTTCAGCCAATGACAATTAGGAGGCGTGGCTAACTGCGAAGTCAAACGATTTGGAAATCCAGGTGGATAATACAGGGTGAGCGAAAAGTCCCTGTGCACCTGTCCACTTCCAACACAGTGCAGGTACAGGTTCACTACACTTCTTGCGGGTGCACAGGGACTTTTCGCTCACCTTGTACAAGTCATTGTTAAGAGAAACATAGCCTAGAGCCCAAGACTAATTATTTTCGCGTCTGGTTTTGTAGTCTTAATTAAGTTGTAGTAATTTTGGTAAAAAAACTCTCATCGATAATTAATCTTTTATATGAATATTTTGGTTAAATCTGAATTTTAAAATATTTTCTGTTATCCTTAAAAGTTACAGACAAAAGCGGCATTTTGGCCAATAGCTCTGAAAAGTTGGTTCATTTTGAAAACTTTACTGAAAAGAGATTTATGGCCAAAAATTTTCTTTACAAAAAACTATGAAGGAATAGCCCCAAGACTTAAATTTATATATATATAATATAAATTTATATATATAAATAATATATTATATATAGAAATAATATATTTATATATTTTATATATATTTTATATATATATATATATATATATACATTCCGTCTTGCGCGGAATATCTCCTATACAAGCGTCGTTCTTTACGATATATATATATATATATATATATATATATATAATATATATATATATATATATATATATATAATCTATATATATATATATATATATATAATATATATATATAATATATATATATATATATATTAACGTCTGTTGTAGGTAAGCTACTGGAATCAATAATTAGGGATCGTATAGTCGAACACTTAGAATTGCATAAACTAGTTAAAAATACGCAGCACGGTTTTAGGCGAAACAAATCTTGCTTAACTAATCTTTTAGAATTTTTCCAAAGCGTGGTTGACGTTTACGATAAACATCGGGCGGTTGATGTAGTGTATTTAGATTTTCAAAAGCGTTTGACACCGTGCCACACAAAAGACTCATTGAAAAAACTAAGGCTCATGGAATCAGGGGTGTATAAAATTGGCTAGAAGAGTGGTTGCGAGGTAGGAAACAGAGGTTGGTCGTTCATGGAGCGGAGTCGTGTTGGGCTAATGTAGCGAGTGGCGTTCCTCAGGGTTCTGTATTGGGCCCCTTGCTTTTTCTATATTATATATTAACGATTTAGATGTCGGCCTAGTCAGTACAGTTTCAAAGTTTGCGGATGACACGAAGCTGGGTGGTTGGGCGATTAATGACGAAGATAGAGGTAAAATCCAGGAAGATCTGAATAAAATCGTTGATTGGTCAGTCACATGGCAAATGAGATTTAACGTTGATAAGTGCAAAATTTTGCCTATAGGTTCGCGTAACGGTAATTTTGCGAATAGTATGTCAGGGGAAGATTTAACAAGCGTAGAGTAGGAAAAAGATTTAGAAGTTATAGTCACTGGTGATTTAAAAGTAGCGAAACAAAGTACAGCAGCGGTCAATAAGGCGAACAAAGTGTTATGTTTTATAGCTCGAAATTTTGAGTACAAATCGCGCGATATTATAGTTCCTCTTTATAAATCATTAGTTAGACCCCATTTGGAGTACGCGCTCCAATTTTAGAATCCGCATATGCGCAAAGATATAGACAAAATCGAAAGAGTTCAAAGACGAGCAACTAAGATGATTCCGTCGCTTAGGTCAAAGTCGTACGAGGATAGGCTTAAGGAGTTAAAATTGACTACACTCGAGACTAGGAGGCTAAGGGGTGATCTAATCCAGGTTTTCAAAATTATGAATGGGTTCGATAACGTAGATAGCGTTAGCTTTTTCGAAATATCTCAATATAATAGGACTATAAATAACGGGTGTAAGTTGACAAGTAGAAGGTTCGAGACAGCAGTTGCGAAAAACTTTTTACACATAGAATAGTAAACAGCTGGAATAGTTTGCCGGTAGAAGTAATTAGTAGCACGTCTATAAACATGTTTAAAAATCGATTAGACGCATATGTTGATAGATTGGGTATAGTTTAAGGTAGTAAAATTAAGGCTTTGTGGTGATAGATCCCACAGCTCAACACAAGTGTTGTGGGATATAGGGAGGCAGCATCTTGGGTTAGGGGATACTCTCTGTCCTTACACATCCCATTTAAAGAGATTCCTCTGCCAACCGGTGCCCCCCATAGTACTGTGAGGTATTGAAAAACTCATGATCTTCACTTACCCCACAAACACCTTTAAATGGGAGACCCAAAATGGGTGCACACACATTTCTACATTACTGTACAGTCTTTACAGCCACACCTACACTTTTCCTCCTAACTATATATATATTAATGTATATGGTTGTAAATTTTGACTTGGTCCGCAATCGATATGGACCATGACTTATTTTTGGTTGGCAAGGTACTAGTATTGATAGATACCGTAATGAGATCGACTGGATTCTTTGGATCTGATATATTTGCATCTCGGTTATAAATAGATATAGAGTGTAACATATTTGTGGATAGTTGTCTATTATGACTTGATCCCCTGGATCGAGAGATTCTATCTTTAGTTTTAAATCGATAACACAGGCCTGCAAAATTGAGGGTCCTAAAAACTTTTTTGAAATTGTATGCTGGTTTTATAGGAATTTGGGGTGCTAAATCCAAAAACGGCCTCAGATTTGCTCCATCACGTATAGTTTTTTCACAATTTGCTATGACGTTTTTATGTTGTAATATGTTACTGAATAAAATAAGTAGTGAAGAATTACCACATGAAACCTATTTCCTGACCATTTCTGAATATATTTATTTTAAAAAACTATAAAACTTGGATACTTACATCTTTACTTAGTGGAATGGCTTAGTAGTCCGGTTTTCTTTTGCCAGTGAAGCTGCGCCTGTTGCATTTCCTTTTGTGCGCTGCTTCTGGATTTTCACGATGCAGCATCCAGCAATAATCCCCCATCATATTAACGTTCCACCGGCCTTGGTATCTCTCTTCCATCTCCTTAATGTCTTGATGGAAACGTTCTCCCTGTTCCTCACTTACTGCACCTAGATTTTTCTGGGAAAAAGTCCAAGTGTGCATTCAAGAATGAATTTTGATACTCATTGAGCATCCCAAAGCTTTGAATTTCTCCAGCATGTTTTCAACAATGAGTGCATATTCAGGGTCCTTATTATTCCCAAGGAACTTAGTAACCACACTTTTGAAGGAATTCCAAGCCTCTTTTCTACTTCAGTCATCGTAGACAAGAAGTTTTCATCTGACAGCAGTCTTCTAATGTCTGGGCCTACAAAAATACCTTCTCTTAATTTTGCTTCTGATAGGTTAGGGAACTTCTTGCAGAGGTACTTAAAGCATTCTCCACTTTTTTCTAATGCCTTAACAAACTGTTTCATAAGGCCTAGTTTTATATGAAGAGGTGGTAGAAGTACTTTCTTTGGGTCAACAAGATTTTTACGCAAAATATTCTTGTTTCCAGGTTCTAGAGATCTTCTTTGTGGCCAGTGTTTTTGCTCCCAGTGTTGACTCTTTGCTCTGCTATCCCATTCACAAAGGAAACATGGGAACTTAGTATATCCTCCCTGCTGCCCCAGAAGCATGCACAATACCTTAAGGTCTCCACAAATCATCCAGTGATCTTAATATTTTATCTTTGTAAGAACCAATTCCAAATTCTCATAACTTTCTTGGAGATGTACCGAGTGACCAACAGGTACAGAGGCATACTTGTTCCCATTGTGCAAAAAACAGCTTTTAGACTTCTTTTAGAAGAGTCGATGAAAAGTCTCCATTCATCCGCTTTGTACTCAATGCCAAATGCCTGTACCAAACCATCAATATCACTACAGTAAACTAAATTGCCCTCATGTGAAAAGTAGTGAATAAACTCCTTTTCTCTTCTTCTATACAAATATATCGATGTTCCAGCTGATAATAAATTTCTTTCTTTTAATCTGGAGCCTAAGAGTTCAGCAGATTCCTTGGATAATCCCAAATCTCTCACTAAATCGTTTAGTTCAGATTGAGTGAACAACTGGGGGTCTTGACTTCCTATATCACACTGAAATTCTTCATGATCAGTATCTGAACCAGAATTACTAGGCAAATCTTCCAATGTTTCTGGTGGAAGCGGAACTGGAACTTCTGGCCCATGAGGAACAGGTCGAAAAGCTGATGGAAGATTTGGATAGAATATGGCTTTCTTATTTTTTTGAGTTATAGCCTTTAACATCACAAGAGCAAAAATAGCAGTCATCACAGTGATTTTTTGGCTCCCTCCATACCATTGGCACACCAAATCTGAATGTTTTCTTTTTGCCTTTACACCATTTCCTTAGATCCTCTACGCCAGTGGTCGGCGAATAGGGGTAAATTACCCCAAATGGGATACATTTAAACATTTTGGGGGTAATGCGTGCGGTATGAGAGACACCATATGCAACAATTTTAAGAGCAATTGGCTTGTTGTTGTTTACTTTGAAGTCTGGGGGTAATTTCATTTTACTCAAATAGATTTGTGGGTAATACCCAAAAACGTTCCCCGACCCATGCTCTACGCAAATAAAACAAACTTTGTGTGGTGCCCATGGTTTGTCTTGGTCTCCTAGTTTCATTCCAAAGTAGGCATGGTACACTTGCCTAATAAAATTTGTTACGTTTCTTTGATGTTTCTTGATCACAAATTCCCCGCATATGTAGCAGAAGCTGTCGGGACTGTTGACACATCCACGGCGAGCCATGATTCACAACTTACTACAGTACCCAGAACACAATAAGAGTCTTGAATTTAATTTAATAAAGGCTAAATAAGGCTTTCTTAACACTATCAAAACACGCTAGTTCGCTGATATAAAACACAAAAAGCAACTCAAAATCACTGAAAAAATTCGCTTCGGATGAATCATTGTGCGCACGTCATGAAATCTGAGTAACAACTTTTTTTTTTTTCTGTTTAAGGTGCTTCAACCCTGCTGGATTATTGACACCACTGAGTAACAACTGACTCATACGGCTTGGCAACCCAGTATTTATAGTCACTTAGAAGTTTCTAGTAATTTCCGGAAATCTGGCATTTTCTCGAAGTCGGTTCACAAAAAAATCGAATTTGTGAAATAACTTTGTGTCGTATGACATTTTTATTGTGTTTTTCGAATTCAGCACACAAAAATACATTGTAAACAGCTAAAATTATGAAAAACGTTTTTCCAGCGCAGGCCTGTGTAATTAATTAGTTTTAAATTAATAATTATTTAGTTTTGTAAAAATTGGTCGTTGCCAATGTACAGGCAGTTTTTACATAAATTTCTTATGTTCTTGTGGTTCGGAACCCACGTAAAATTGAGGTCCCCTCCGCCACCACGGAGAACATACAAATACACAATTACGAACACAGTTAGGTAGACCAGCCATGAGTGGATCCTAGTCTTTGTTGGTCTGAAACATTATAACAATACATTATAACATATATTTTATATATATATATTATATATATATATATTATATATATAATTATATATATATATATATATTATATATATAATTATATATATATATATTATATATTATATATATATTTTATATATATATATTAATATATATATTTTATATATATATAATATATATATATATTTTATATATATATTTATATATATATATATTTTAATATATTATATATTTTATATATTATATATATTATATATATATATATTTTATATATTATATATATATATTTATATATATATTTTTATTATATATTTATTTTATATATATTATATATATATATTTTATATATATATATTTTTATATATATTATATTTTATATATATATATATTTTATACATATATATATATTTTATACATATATATATTTTATATATATATATATTTATATATATATATTTTATATATTATATATATTTTATATTATATATATATATATATTATATATATTTTATATATATATATATTTTATATATTATATATATTTTATATATTTTAATTATATATATAATTATTATATATATATATATAATATTATATATATATATAATTATTATATACACAGTATATATATAATTATTATATATATATATATAATATTATATATATATATAATTATTATATATATATATATAATATTTATATATATATATTTTATATATATATATTAGGGTGTCTCTTATTTTCGAAGTGTTGATTTGTTTAGGTTGCGCCCCCTCAACCAGTTCATTGGTTGAAAAAACATCACATATAAAAATTTTTGGATTGAACAATTTTTAGAGGTCGCCCCCGCTTATTAAAGTTCATAAAATATAGCTATTATTTATGCAATTAATATTTGAAATTACTAGCAGTTGTCAAGTATACTAAACATATGTTTTTAATTAATTAATCATCATATTTATGATGAATTCAATTAAATGAATATTAGAGATAATTGTCAAGTTTGTAGCTGAAAATATTGCTTGATAAGACAAGATCAACCTGTTTAAACATGTTTCATCAAGAATGCTCCAGATTATGTTGCAATTGTTTATTTGTCATCATTCAGTGTTCTGCTGTCATAAGTAAAAGGTGTGTAACTGTGTATCACTATACTTCTTTTTTGCTATTATCAGATAGTAAACTATGTTATTTATATTTTTTACAATTATTTATACTGATTTTGTTAGTGTTTGAAAAAAATTTAATGAATTTAATGAAAAAATTAGAATTTATGCTCTTATACACATATTATGAAGTTTTAAACAATGTTGCTATTTGTCACAAAGAATTTAATTTAGTTCAATGGAAATTTTACCTGACATGTGTTTCATGATCTGTGTTTCTATCAGTGGCGTCACTAGAGGGGTGCGGGGGGTTTTTGTGCAGTGTTTGAGCAGAAATTTATTATTTTTTATAAAAATATCCCTGTAGTTAGCTATAACAACAAAAACATTTTTCGTAAGCCAGCTTACATGTATCAATATACCTACAAGGCTAAAACTCTATGCTAATTTACTTTTTGAACCTTCTAATGCGCTCCGGTCAGAGCTGTC
>JAJOZX010003963.1:0-57500 GCA_023014485.1 Bathynomus jamesi
TTTACATTCAATTCCTGCACCATCGCTAACTTGTATGGGTTGAAAATGTAATTCTTCATGCAAAATCCGTCTAACAGTACGATTGCTGATTCCGAGTGCAGCTGAATGTCTCCGAGCAGAGCGGCCTGGGCTTTGCAACATCGCTTGTCTGACCCTTTCAACGTTCTCTGGAGTACGCACAGTGCGTTGCGGCCCCTTCGGTTTTGTTTCATTATGAGCCTCCTGTTCGAAGATTGTTAACCCAACGTAAGATTGTGTCACGAGCGGGAACAGAGTCATTTCGATGAATGTTGAATCTGCGGCGAAACGCACGCTGAACTGCTGTCACTGACTCGCCACTCCTAACAAAATGATCATACGCGAACATGCGGGTTCTAACGTCCACTGCTCCATGATGGCACCTGAAAAATAAAGGTGAGTGTTAGTTAAAGTTAAATGCTATGAACCCAGGAATGGAATGCTACCTACCGCACGCCCCTCCCATTCCTAATGGCCGATTACTAGCTATTCAAAAAACACTTGATTCCCGTGCCCACCCTATATATATATATTTATATATATATATATTATATATATATATAATATAATATATATATATATATATATATATATTATTTATATATATATATATATATATATATATAATATATATGCTTAACGGTGGGGTCAGGCAGTCGGGGTCATAAGCATCTTTAGGCTGTCTCCAGACGTAAACTCGACCGGAACATGGAAATAGCGTAAAGGAGGATTCGTCGGAGTAGACTACATTCTTCCACCGGTCCATTGACCAATTTCTTATGGTCATTACACCATTTCTGCGCCGCTCAATGTTGATGTGCGAAAAGGAAGGGTTTGGCAATTGCAGCCCTCCCATGGTATCCAGCTCCATGGAGCTCGCGACGTACAGTTCTGGTCGATACCGGGCTTGCAAGATGCTGGTTAAGCTCTGCAGTCACTTTTGGAGCTGTGGTTCTTATGGTTCTTTGTCACAATGCGCTTTAGCACCCGACGGTCTCGATCACACAGCTTCTTCTTGCGTCCACTATTGCATTTGTCGGTGCTTGTCTTTCCATGGTTTTGGTATGCAGCCATGACCATAGAGACAGTTCCTCTGGATACATTGAACATCTGAGCGGTTTTCGTCACCGATGCACCAGCCATCCGCGCTCCGACAATTTGCCCTCTTTGGAAGTCTGACAGGTCTTTCATAACTGCTAATTCATAATTCACTCAGATCTGTAAAAACAACGTGAGGGTTATAACATGACGTATACACTGTCTGTTATGCATTTAAATAGGTTTGCCAGTCATTTGACCGTTTACTTTATGTCTGAGCAGTCCGTAAAGATAACCGGTGAAATCGGCGGGTGTTCATATTATTTTGTCTAACCCCTGTATATGCTGACACTTCCTCCTTTACGTAAACATCTTCCACCGATCACTGTCCAAATCGTCGTGTTATCAGTACGCAGATAATACAACACTCATTACTTCAAACAAGGACTTAATTACCACTCCAAACGATTACCAACAATGAATTCCAAAGAATATAATTATAGCCTAATGCCAACAAACTATCCTTAAATATATAAAAACGTGATTATATAGTCATCAACAAAAGAAACGATTATCCCTTTAAACCAAAATATAAACTCAATCAGCCATATTCTGCGAACTATCGTTGACGTTGCACGATATTCAAACAACACACTGAAAATCTATGCAACAAATTAGCCAGAGTCGTATACGTTATTACAAAAGTAGATGCAGCACACCCAAAACAAGTTCTAATATCATATACTACACAACAGTATGGTGTACCCACATCTACAATGCAGGATTAGTGTAGACGGGAACGCATGACTGGCGACAATATCTGATTGAGCCCCAAGTGATCATGCAAAAAGAATAATTAAAAAAAATTATATATGAAATGAGCGTAATGATAGTATAAACCAAATGTTCCTCTAGTTAAAAATTCTCAAACCACAAGATATCTACAAACTAAGCATTGCTTCTTATATACAGGGTGTCTGTCCCACAAGACCGGTCTCATAGGAAAATTTATTTTAAATTAAATTTTCCTACAAGACCGGACTTTTGGGACCATCCTGTATATCACTGTTTCTTATTAGGCATCAAATCATCAACAATTCTTCCCCATAAATAATCGAAAATACAATATTTAATTTAACTTCTTGGATGCAACATCATTTTGACATAAAACAGTCAAGTAATATACACACGTCGTAACGACAATTTATACCCTGGTTTATGCAATTAGGTCTGGTCTTTATTTTCCACTGAACCCAATTTCTGAAACAGCCTCGAGCAAAGACGAACACCCTAAAAAGGTTCGAGAAAAACTGAAAGAAAAGTCCACTAAATCAACAGTTCTTAATTTATTTCCATTCCCACCATCCTTCCTCGCTCCCTCCTGTTGCTAGATACTTTTTCTATTTTTCCCTTTCCTATAAAATTTCTTTGGCTACATTTTACTTTCTTCAACCTTTTTCCGTACCTTCCTCTTTCGGGGAGGGGAGGGGAGAAAACCTTATGCTTTTCTCCCCAGTATTCTACTGCTGCTTCAATAATTAAAAAATATGAAAATAAAAACCCACTCTAATAGACAGTTTATTTCCACGACAGTTTCGACGCCCACTGGCATCCTCCTCGGGTGGATACAGAAACACGAATGAACCAAAACAAGAGGGAAAAGCAGTTCAGGGACCGACCGTTAAGAAATTCGCACCTAGGTTAGATCCCATTCTCCCGACACCGGAAGGGCATTTTCATTAAGTACATTCGCGCAAATTTTTAAAACATCTTCCTCTTCTAAACATACAGATTCTATTATATTTTTACATAATTATTACATTTATTATTAAATTTATTACATTTAATATTGCATAATTATTTATTACAGAAATTATAAATTTATTAATACATTGGTTATTACATATTGTTTATTATACAGAACTTATAAACCGAAAAACGAATGAAAAAGCCGATTAGGAAACAATCCAGAACCAATGAGAAATTCGCACCTAGGTAGATACCGTTCTCCCGACACTGGAAGGGCATTTTATTACAGGGTCCGCTTACAAGTACATTCCCACAAATTAAAACTATCCTCTTGTGGGAATGTACTTGTAAGCGGACCCTGTAATAAAATGCCCTTCCAGTGTGGGAGAACGGTATCTAACCTAGGTGCGAATTTCTCATTGGTTTCTGGATGTTTCCTAATCGGCTTTTTTCATTCGTTTTTCGGTTTATAAGTTCTGTATAATAAACAATAATGTAATAACCAATGTATTAATAAATTTATAATTTCTGTAATAAATAATTATGCAATATTAAATGTAAAAATTTAATAATAAATGTAATAATTATGTAAAAAATATAATAGAATCTGTATGTTTAGAAGAGGAAGATAGTTTTAAAAATTTGCGCGAATGTACTTAATGAAAATGCCCTTCCGGTGTCGGGAGAATGGGATCTAACCTAGGTGCGAATTTCTTAACGGTCGGTCCCTGAACTGCTTTTCCCTCTTGTTTTGGTTCATTCGTGTTTCTGTATCCACCCGAGGAGGATGCCAGTGGGCGTCGAAACTGTCGTGGAAATAAACTGTCTATTAGAGTGGGTTTTTATTTTCATATTTTGACCTTCACGTAGAAAAAAGTGAAGTTTTTTTTTGCATTAATTAAAAAATACCCTAGTTTAATAACAGGAACCTCCCCGAGTGGACCAGAAGGCCTTTGAAGTTTCTTCTCGTCCTCGTAACTGTTGTCTACACACCAAATGTAAATATGATAAATAATTATAATTTCTATACAGCTATTAACTTATCTCGCAGAATTTCAATATAGGAAAGGTACTCGCAGAAATGTATCACAGATACACTATACGAGAAACTTTTGAAATCAGAATTACGATACAAGAAGATACTCAATGCATTGCTCGATACAAGATATTCTTTATAACAAATAATAGCCTAATAAATTAGGATTATATATATTTCTACATATTTTTTTGCCGCCCCACTTCCTTAAAACAATGTTCAAGGATTTTCATACAAACTGAATTCACATTTTCCAAAAAGTTTTTGAATATTTTCATTGGTTAATCTATTTTTGGGAACACTATTGTTAATTACTCCTAAACTATAATGACGCTTTAGTGAAGCACTTGATGGCAAGACAGTATTGTATTTTAAGAAAATCGGTGTCACTGATGGAAAAATTTTCGGCATTTCCTTTTCAAACTGTTCTCCACTATTTAAATTAATGACAAATTTTAATAATGACAAATTTTAAATAATGATGTATCCCTACTATTTTGACACAAAATGCTGCCAAACTGGAGTTCGAGTCTTTCACTTAACTAAGGGGAGCAGCCATAAAGAATATGTCTTCTGGAGGAACTTCTAACCGAAACTCTCTGCCAAATTGTGTATCTAAGGCACGCGTTACAAGATACTTCCATACTCAGACGCTTCATACACGATACAAGATACTTCTACACTTAATATTCGATACATGATAAAAGATGTATCGAGAGAGAGAGAGAGAGAGATTTAATTCCCCCCTATAAACCCTGGTTTTTGTGTTACCACACACAATATATGTGAACATCCATTGCATTTGTATTGAACATTTTACTTCATTCATGTCCCTTTTTCAGTTAATCTAAATAATGTCTCTGTTTTGCATTATCAACAAAGATTTAACAAAATAAACCCCATAAAGTTGACCTAAAAATGGTAGTTTTACTCGTATATGGTTTATATATGTTCTATAACAAGTCATTTACTAATCAACATTTTATGGGTTTTCTATATTCTTTGTATTTTACTTGTACAGTTTCGTAAAAAGGGTTCGCCTAAAAATATTCTAAAGGCATAAAAAATTACTAAATTAGTGGCGTCTCGGTTTTGTTTTTGAAATTTTATTAGTATCACCAAAAGGAATGAAATATCGAAAACAAAATGAGGTATTACCAATTAGCAATTTTTCATGCTTTTAAAAATTTTAGATTCCTGGGCGAATTTTTTTCCGAAAGAGTATGTATACAAATGGAACAATAAATAAGCAAATAAATAAATAGCATAAATTTTTAAAAAGTATAAAAAAATAGCGTAAATTTTTCCTTTGAAATTTGAGCAAAGACTTAATTAGTATACTGTATATCAGTTTTCGATAGACCAATCAGTCCCATTAGAAATTAATATCAGTTACATTTAGAAGGTTGAAGAGAGTCGGGGTGGCCAGAGAAGCCCAGCCTCTCCCCCCAAACCTATCTAGAGAGCTCCCCCGTCCACGCCCAACCTCAATGGGCCAGTAATTCAGTAATTACTGTAAGGAATTGCTTTTACATATCAAAATCTTAAAATATTACAGCTTGTATAACATAAGAACCTACTAGAGACTCCTTTAATAGCTGTATCGCCTGTTCAAATGGAACTATTCCTCCGAGTCTTAGGCCCAATCCCCTCCACATTCCCTTTATAACTATATGTCCTCTTCATTCTCTGTTATTCTATGGTTAGACGTCGTTTAAACCACGTACAAAATAAAGACAAAAATAAAGATAGAGCTCAGATCAAATCTAAAGTTGTATTTTGAGTTCTTTGAATCAAAGGTAAAACCAAAAAGATTATATAGGGTGTCCCCAAAAAATGCCCCTATCTTTAGTTGACCGTTATTTTATAATGGATGTATATTTTATTATTGGGATTTCCTTCAGAAAGGTAACAGAATGGGGATTTTATTGGAGTCCTCCTTAAGGACCTAGTCTGCACGGAACAATATGGCTGAATCCTCAAACGGTGATGCCGCGTTTGCAGCTGGAACAGAAAATCAAGATCGTAGAGTGATTTCATGTGACAAATTCTGGGACGAAGGCGCAGAGGAACTTTTGCAGAGAATATGGATGAACAGATCCACACGATAAAAAGAAAATATCACGAATTGTTAGAAAATTTCAAACAAAAGGAAATGTAAGAATCACCACAGGGGTATTCGTGGTAGGCGGCGATCCACAAGAACTGCGCAATACATAAATATAGTTCGTGAAATTATTTCGCGCAGTCCGCAGAAGTCAATTCGATATTAGTCAGCAGAAGTAGGTATTACATGAACATCTGTGCATCATATACTTCGTTCCGAATTAAACCTTTTTCCCTACAAAATTCATTCAGAAGCTTCACTAACTAATGTTCAAAAACAAAATCGAATGGAATTCTCAACATGGATGTTAACAAAGAAGATCCTGAGGTTTTGAATCATTCACTTTACTGACGAGTGTTATGTACGTCTGTCTAGGGAGATTAATAAGCAAAACTTTCGTCACTGGGGAAGTCAAGCTGACGCTCCATTAGAGCTTCCATGTAATGTTGTTAAACTTAACATCTGGGTCACTGTTGGGTGGTATGGTGTAGTAGGTCCCATGGGCGCCCGCAGGATTTTTTCCAAGGGGGGGCAAAATTTAATGTATTAATAGGTAGGGACACAGACCACAAATCCGCGTCCTCACTCTCTGAGTGTCGGAAAAAAACTAATCAAAAACAATGGCTGCCACGCACTGCATGCAGCCAGGTGCTTGAGTTGGCGCTGCCAACTTGGCGGGATAATTTTAAGGGGGGACTCTGAACAAATAAAAAGGTAGCAACCTTTTATCATGCACACAAATAAAAATTTTCACCCTTTAGGAGGCAGTTGGATACTTTCAGCAAGTTTAGGATATAAATATTTTCTTAGAAAATATTTAATATATTTTCTTGGCATTTCCAGGGGGGGGGCAAGCGCCCCCCCCTTGCCCCTACCTGCGGGCGCCCATGGTAGGTCCCCTACTTTTCTGAGACTGAAACTGGAAAAGCAATAACGGTAACGCAAAATTCATACCGTCACATGCTACAAGATTTCTACTTACCGCAACTAACTAGTTTGTCCCGTAAAAGAAATAATTGTTTTACTCCAGATTCACAGTGGTTTCAGCAGGATGGAACACCTCCACACACTGCTTGTGAAACTTGCAACATTTTGAGAAAGCATTTTCCCGGGCAACTAATCTCTCTTCATGAGCCAGTGAAATGGCCCACCCACCTGACCTTACATCCCCTGTTTTTTTGTTTTTTTTGGGGGGGGGTACATAAAAGACAGGATCTGTTCTACCACGCTAAGACACTTGAAGTCCTAAAGATCAAAGTCTACGAGGTAATCAACAACTTCCCAGCTGAACTATTTCCAAAAATGTCAAACATTTGTGTAAGGTTGAATATTGTGTTAAAAAAAATGTCGATTACATTGAACATGTTCTTTGATTAAGGTTAATAAACTCCAATTTTGTTTATGTACTTATTGCGTTTGTCTTTGTATCTAGATTCCTTTCTTATAACTTCGAACATTCACTTAGAAATAAGTGAACATTAGTAGGTGTTTGCCACCTCGCGAATGGAGTGGGAACTAAGTTTTGCAGAAGGGCATACTCTCGTATATTAGAAGCATATTAACAAAAGTCGAATCTTGTCAGTCACCTTCATAAAAATACAAGCCTATCCGCTTAATTTATTAACTGATCTTATTTTTAGTTACATATTAAACTACTTAATTTAGTTCTCCTTTCAAACACTAGATGGTAGAATGGAATAAAAGCTGACGCAAAAATGGGCGGCAGAGTTTCAGATCTTGTTATAAATAATCTTTGGTAAAACTGTCAAACGAAAGAGAGCCGAGAAAAAGCTATTTTAGACTATTTCAAATTTAGTTTCTATTCACACGATATAAAATTGTACGCGCCTACACGTATAATAACTGGGAAAATCTTAATGGAAATGTAATATGGGTTAGGGTTGATTCTCTGCATTGTGTGTGTGTATATATAGATATATATTATATACAGTACATGAATTACCTAATTTTTTTTTATACGAAACAAACATTAGAGAAATATATAAAATAGCCTAATACTCTTTATTAATAAATAAATAAATAAATTAAAAAATGTTGAATGTACGAGCATACAATCTAATGTATTACTGTTATTATTATCGTTAAACCTTGGGAGAGATTAAGAATCAATTCCAAATTCGAGCTAAATAAAATTTTCAACCCAAATTAGAACGCCAGAATCAAAATTAGTTTGTTCCCCGCCACCCTCCCAATTGGAATCGAAACATTTTTAGATACAAAAGTGGAATATGGAATTGAAATTTATTTTTCTGTCAGAATTGGTGTCGATTCTAAGCTTTTCGTTTTTTATTGTTTTTGTTGCTGTTTTTTTGTTGTTCCAGGGTACAGAACTGAATCCACACAAAGAGATTTACTGTACATTACAAATTAATGTGTGAAACCAGTCATTTCGGGTAATGCCCGAAAGTTTCAGGCATTTCGCGTAATGTTTGTGACCCGTAATCACTTCGTAAAAGTTAGGTTAGGTTAGGTTAGTAATGAGTAATGCCCGTGATTAAGGGTCACAAGCACTGCGCGAAATGCCTGAAACTCTTTGGCATTACGTAAAATGACTGTTTTCACACGCACACTGACTGTAACATATACTTGTATACACATCCATATATTCATGCATACATGCCAATATGTACACACATTTCTAAGCGGTTCTCAGTTTTCTGAAAAAAATAGTGTTCAAATGAGGTCACCATAAAGGAAAATGTAAAAGTTTTGCTAACACAAAACGAAAGAGACATTCAATCTTCGGTTTATTATTTACAGACAAAAAATGCATTAACCATGGTTGTGTGTGTGTGTGTGTGTGTGTGTGTGTGTGTGTGTGTGTGTGTGTGTCCCACAAGTCCGGTTTCATAGGAAACTTATTTTAAATTAAATTTACAAAAATAATAGATGTATAATATACATACAAAAATAATAATACGGAGGCCTTTTCCTGAGGATTGTAACTCGCTTCCATATCAGCCATTGCGTGTTATTATACCTGCAATAAGACAACAATTTCAAAAAATTTTTTAGTTCTAACGTATTATTTTTGTAAATTTAATTTAAAATAAGTTTTCCTATGAGACCGAACTTACGGGATACCCTGTATATATGTATATATACATATATATACATACACAAACGTGCCTTGAAAAGTGGACGCTCAATGTCCCGGTTGAGGTTTAAGTTTTGTTTTTTTGGCTAAAAATACAATAGTTACCCCTTTTTCTTTGATTTATTCAATCCGACGTGAATGCAACGAGTCTTTTACTTATATAGAGGTTCTGAATGTAGTGGGACTAGGCTTGCTTTAAACCCTAGATCCATGTCCCAAAGCTGGATCCTGTCTGCTTTGCAGATGGCTGGTGAGGGAAGCTATATTTATGGGACCTCTTTGCGAGAGACCCGTTGCCCACGTCGGGCTAGCATCATGAAAAAGAAAAACTATGGTATTTGTCATTTACCATTACTTATTCGGACTATAGTGGATTTCATTTTCCCAGAAGAGTTCCTTGTTCCATGCACGGTCTGTGTTTAACATACATATATATATATATAACGTAAAGAACGACGCTTCTATAGGAATATCTCCTATACAAGCGTCGTTCTTTACGTTAATTATACTGCGTGTTTGCAGTTAAAATGTATATAATGTTACGGCATGCGGGAGGTGCCCCCTTGGGGCATTGGTTTCTGCGCGTATGTAGAAGAATTACAGCATTTGAATGAGTGAGGCCCATGGTGTAATGCAGTGGTGCACAAACTTTTTTGATGTGAGGGCCAAGCGAAGAAAATAACAATGTATTAGCCTACTTACTTTCCATCTAAGTCATAAATTGGGTCACTTTTATATTCTAACTTTTTCATTGAATTGAAAAGACCCGTGGGGGACACATTTGGCCCGCGGGCCAGGGTTTGTGCATCACTGGTGTAATGGTTATCATATCTGATTTGCAATCGGAAGATCCCGGGTTCGATTCCCGGGTGGTTACCTCATTTTTTCATTTGTTTCGTTCTCTCTCTTTCATCTTGCGCGGAATATCTCCTATACAAGCGTCGTTCTTTACGTTAATTATACTGCGTGTTTACAGTTAAAATGTATATATGAGAGAGAGAGAGAGAGAGAGAGAGAGAGAGAGATATTTTGCTAAGGGAACAACAATTTTTTTTTTTTTTTTATCTGTAAACTCGGAGTGCTAGTTTCAAACCCTAACTGGAATGAGGGGTGTATGGGGCCATGGCCCACAGCTGAGTCTGAGGGGATATTGCGTCTCGTCTAATCAAGTTCAGTAACGAGGGAAGAAGAGGTAAAAATAAATTAAAAGTCATACTTTTCCTAAGTTACCCTTTCCCAGATTGGACTGCGCTTGAAATCACCGCTTTAATTCTACGTCATGCAATATATATATATATATATATATATAATATATAATATATATATATAATATATATATATATATATATATACGGTGTTTCAGGAGGAAAGGTCAATACTTCGGGAGGTGAAAGTATCGGTCATTGTGAAAAAAAAAGTTCATATGAACATGTGTCTAATTCTGAATGGTTAAGGAGATAGAGCTGTTTGAATCTGATGCGCGCGCAGCTCTTCCTCCCGCTTCCCTCCCCTATAACCTTGAACCATGTAAGCTGTAATGTAAGCATGTAATATAAACCAATCGACAGCTGACTGTTGTGAGTGACAATGTTTGGTGTTTGAAGCAGTGTTAAGAATGCCACACACCTTCACACATGCCGAATATGGAGATATGGTGTATGTCTACGGTTTTTGCGATGAAAGTGCAACAGCTGCTGTTGCAGAATACCGTCGACAGTTTCCGAGCCGCAGAATTCCGGATCGAAGTGTGTTTACCAGGATTTTCAACACATTGCGTGAGTTTGGTACACTTCCCAGCGCTCATGTTTCATCTGAACGTGAAGGTCAACAAGATGTGGATGAAGTGGAAAACATTCTTCAGTTGGTAGAGCGTAGTCCTACTACTAGCTCACGAAGAATTTCTACACGTCTCGGTGTACCACACACAAGAGTATGGCGAACATTACGTGAGGAAGGCTTGCATCCATATCATGTACAGCGTGTACAACACCTTCAACCAGGAGACGCTGCCATGCGAATGGAATTTTGTCATTGGGTAAATTGCTAATCGCCGATTGCTTCGATTAATACTGTTCACCAATGAAGCTACTTTCACCCGTGACGGTATCAACAACCCTCGTAAAGTTCTCTCATCGGTGGTCAGACGAAAATCCAAATGCCACTGTGGAAACAAATTTTCAACATCGCTTCTCTGCCAATGTGTGGTGCGGTATCATCGATGATCAGCTGATTGTCCCTGTTACTTTAGAGAATCGTCTTACAGGACAAAGTTACCTAGAATTTCTGCAAAATGAATTGCCAGGACTAGTAGAGGATGTTCCTTTGGCTACATGCGCTGGTATGTACTTTCAGCATGAGGGAGCTCCCCCACATTCTACCCGTCTGGTGATGCAATACCGAAATCAAACTTTCCCCGGTCGATGGATCGGCCGCGGTGGTCCCATTCAATGGCCACCAAGGTCTCCAGACCTCTCCCAGTTAGATTATTGTTTGCGGGGGTGGATGAAAAGTCAAGTTCACAAAAGAAAGGTGGATACACGAGACGAATTGCTCGCGCGCATTTTGGATGCTGCTGCCCGCATAAAGGAACGTCAAGATCAACTCAGACGAACAACACGCGATCTTCGCACACGAGTTGCAAAGTGCAGTGAGGTTGACGGCGGGATTTTTGAAAACGTATTGTAAACTGTAACAAATTTGTCATTTCTGTATCTGATACCATTCAAAATGCCAATGTTTAAACATTAAATGTTAGAAACAGTAATTGGTTTCTTTCTTGATTACCATTAACAATGCTTTTGTATTTGTAGATTCAAACAGCTCTATCTCCGTAACCATTCAGAATTAGATACATGTTCATATGAACTTTATTTCTCACAATGACCGATACTATCACCTCCCGAAGTATTGACCTTTCCTCCTGAAACACCCTGTGTATATATATATATATATATATATATATATATAAAAAATGAAAAATAAGAGACGTTACTTTCGTACGGATACATATATGTGCGCACACACACACACACACTTGATTGAAGGGTTTGTTCTCAGGGAATTGCAACTTAGTAAGAAATAAGAGAACGAGGAGATGATACATGTCGACTGACAGACGTTTCGGACGTTTCAGTATAGAAAGATACAACTGAGCTACGTTGAAGAGGGACAAAGATTAAGAAAAAAACAATTACGAAAATGGATGAAAGCCAACTGCGACCTCATTTCTTGAATGTCTCACTGATGATGGAAATTGAACTTTTCCGAAACATTTGTCAATAAACATGTACTATCTCCTCGTCCTCTTATACTCGTATCTCAATATATATTATATATACACACATACGGGTACAAAAGGAACGGGTACAAAATATCTCAGATTTTGCGCGAAGGAGTGGATGGGTTACAATGCTGCGCTGCTAAGCGGTCGTGGGGTCGAGTCCCTGCTCGGACTTTGTGATCCGAGATCTCCTTAGCGGGTCGCGGGTCGGATTCCACGTCAAGCTATGCTGTAGGTAGGGCGACAAGCCTGACCTTCATTAGAATGAACAATTGGGGGTGAAGTTAAAACGAGAGTTAACCAGGTTAACCCACTACATATATAAATCATCCCCACTAGGGTTCGAACCCACTACCTCTTCAATAGAATGTGAGGTCGCTAGCCATCAAGAAAAATCGTGCGTGTTCATGCATACATTAATGGAACCCCAGCGTTGCACCAGATAGTTTGATGATAGTTTGATCCGTTTCCTTGGTTGTATTAAATTTTATCCCGTCGTAATATAGTGGTTAGTGTTCTCGCCCTTTGCTCAGGTGGTGGTGGTGGGTTCGATCCCTGATAGGAGAAGTTTTTTTCATTATCGTACGTGTTCATGTATGATATTTCATATATATATACATATAGCTTATCCAACCTTGCTTGTGACAGGACGCAATCTCTCGATCTCCCTCCAACCTGGTTTTGCCGCCCATGCCTCATCTTGGATAATTTTCCCCGACTATGTTAATTTTTTTATATATTTTCCTTTTTATCATAATTCATAATATCTCGTGCGAAAATTATATTTATATTCATTTATTACTTAAATCAGAAAGTATGACTAACTAACACCAGCCTTTGTCCTTGCCAGATTAAGGAATTAAATTCTTGTTTCAAATATCTTTTGTTTTTCTAACGTATTCAGCACTTAAAAATCGCTCGTGTTTATTTTTATGTAATTAAGAGGGTTACTTTACTTTCTTTGTGTGGGGTTCAAACGACGGTTCAGGATCGACCTGCGGTCGACCCGTCTGCAGCATCCCGCCTCATTTGCGGGATAATTTGCGGTGGTAATATAGTTATATTTAATTTACATAAATTCGCCACGCAAACTTGTATTCGTAAATCACGTGATACACGCTGCATTCCAATCCCTTAATCCTCTTCGCATCGTTCTAAGATAAACTCGGGTTAATGCGTGATATTTATAAGAAACTGTCGTATTTAACCCCATTTAAAAACCTTTTCAATATCCCTTTTAGTTTTACTCCCACAATAAATTAATTAATATGCCTCCGATAATTCAGATAATTCCGATAATTCGATTTTTATAACGATGTAGCGATTTGCAGATTTTGTTAAACGAAAGATTTTTATCAGAAATGAATCGAATTAAAGTTAAAAATCGTTGATCGTATTAACGTAAACTCGGAAGTTAACGCCACTGTCCCCGAAAACAGTATTATGAAATTAGACGATGATGATAACGAGATTAAAAGGAAGATTACAAAGTTTGAAGACAAAATGAACCCAACCGGAAATAAACGCATAAACGCGCGAGATGACTTTGCGAATATGACGTAGAGCAATGAAACTAGCGATGCCTTTGTTATTGACGTGGTTCGGATCCCACGTGAAGCTGTAGGTCCCCTCCATCATATGACCTGAGATGTTACGAAGGAGGTTAAACAATCCCGTCATTACGTACGTGATGGCTTTATCCAAGTTCACAACAGTGCGAAACTGAAACAGAAAGCGGAATTTATGTTAGAAGTATTATGATAAGTATTTTACCGTGAGCAGTCCAGCATACTCTCAAACACACACTTCTCCCTTTATTCTTCACTGCACACGCACGCATCTTACACATACTACACATTTATAGAGAGGGGCGAAAATACATCGAACTGAAGTTGTCAGTATGAAACATGGCTGAAAAGGTGCTCTAGTACCCACCTATCATAAAAACATCAACTTTTATAGCCTATGAATATGTGCATTCTCGCAACTTTGACCTCAATTTTGAAGAAAAGACAAAATTTGTAAGTATACTTAGTTTGGTTAAAAATTATAACAATATTTCCTTTTATAAACCAAAACATGTGTTCATCACTAAATTATATGATGTGTAACTACTATCCTCTTGTTGATTCACTTAAAATCCGACTTTGTTTTCCTTTTTGGATTCTCTAGCCGAGATTTCTTGCTGAGAACAATCATTCCATGGTGGGCGTCATATCCGTAGATTTTTTCACTTGCAGAGGAGATTTCCTTCACATTTCTTTCAACTGTCTGGGAATGACACGGGTATGTGTCAAGAATTATGGGTTTTTGGCAGTCATCAGCGCTACTTATAACATCAGAGAGTAAGGAAGGAACAGTAATATCCATTTCGTTCCAATCAATCATATCCATGTAGGTCGAAGCTGAGAAGTTGAGTCTGACGGATTTCTTGTCAAACATTCGAATTTCACTCGATATAACACTTCTTTTCGCTTATAGCACTTTTTCGACTGCTAGCTTCCGAATATTCTTATTCTTTTAGCGATAGCAGATAAAAGGATATTTTCAGGACGAATAATGTCTTGGTCGATTGTATGTAGTTTTTGATAGAACTCAATCATGAAGAAAAAGTTTTTGGCCCCATCCTGGCAAGACCAGTTTGCTTTGATATACAGGGTGGGCCGTAAGTTTCCATACATAGGAAAATTTAAACGTTTGTTTTATGTTTCAGATACCCTAAGAATATGCGTTTGTAAGATCTTGTTTACTGATGAAGCAAATTTTTACGTCAATGGAGAGGTTAATCGGCAAAACATACGTTATTGAGTAATGCTAACCCTAACTGGCTGAGTCCGACGAAGATGCAAGGTGCCGGTAAAGTGATGGTGTGGGCCGGGATATGGGGTGACAGAATTATTGGACCAATTTCTGTCAGTGGAAATCTTAATGCCGAAATGTATCTTAACATGTTGCAAGAAGAGATTTTCCCATCCCTGCTAAACGAGGAAGGTAACTTCCCAGTTTACTTCCAGCAAGATGGAGCTCCACCTCATTATGGTCTTCACGTGCGTCAGTATTTGGATCAGCAGTAGTTTCCGGATGCTTGGATTGGTCGGCGTGGTCCTGTGGAGTGGCCTCCCAGATCCCCAGATCTCACCCCCCTTGATTTCTATCTTTGGGGGCACTTGAAGGCCATGGTGTATCAGGAAAAGATACGAGACATAAATCATCTAAAGGAACGTATCACCAACGCCATTACAAGCATAACGTCAACTGTGCTAATGCGTGTTCATCAACAGTGGGGAACACGTATTAAAATGTGTTTTCAAAACAATGGCAACCATGTAGAGCATATTATATAAATAAAAATGGTTGTCCATAAAAAAATGTTTATTTTTCCTATGTATGGAAACTTACGGCCCACCCTGTAGAACCATGCAGGACCATAGAAGTTCAGTATAAAATGAGCAATCCTTTGAAGTGTGTCTGATGGTTTTCCGTGCGACATGTAATAACGTAAGAGACTATTTGCTTTTGTCAGCCACCGTGCATTATTGGGAGACCCATATTGAGCAGTTTCTAACAATTTGATAGCTGGACCTCTCTCATGACCGTTTTGAATTGACAAACACGCCTTATGGAGGTATTGCTGGTCACTGCTGAGGTCTGCTAGCACTACTTCTGGTAAGTCCATCACTTTTCCAGCGAGAGGTGGAATTTTTGCAATTGGTCTGTTCTTTGGATCAAAGTTCAGATCATTGCCGATTTTGCCTTGTAAACTTCTAGGTCCTGTCGTTTGTCCGTCAAGAACTTCCAGATATTTTCTCAAGGTAAGCTCATTAGTGTGAAGTAGGCAAATAAACCATTGTAATGGTCTTCCCAATGTCAGCTATAGTTTTCTAATTACTCCATTTGATTTATCTGTATTTACATTAGTTGCATCACAAAAACTGCTTTTAAAGTCGATGCAGAGTTGGTGTCAGTAATTACTGATAGAATTTCTTTAGCAATATCACTTGCCCTTCCACTTTCAGGAGCAACATGGTCAGTATATTCGTTTCCTGGAAATGAAACTAACACATAGTGGTCTTCATTCAAAGTCCGCTGGCATTCTCCCACTTTTGAGTGTTTTATCAATTTTTCCCATCAAATCTAAGGCAAACTATTCCTTTATTCTGTTCTTCATGCTTCTTTCTTTCTATGCTTCTCCACAAGGTTCTTTGATGACCTAGTTTACTGGGATCAATCGTAATATTTTCAGATAATAGATTAAGATCTTTTAAGACAGCATTAGCAGTTAAACAAGCATCACGTTGCTTATTTTGCATCGATCAACTGCCTTGCATAATTCTGGATATTGGTGTCGATTTTGAGAAGTGCTAGCTTCTGTATCTAAATCTTACTCGCTCAATTCGAAATCTTCATTTTGATGACCTTTTTCACTTTCAGAGCTGATCTCACCAATATCACGAGGATTCAACTGCAATTCCTGGACAAAACTCTTTTGTTTATCTTTAAAGAATTGTCTTTTATACTTTCTCTTTTCCATTTGTTGTAGTTTTGAAGTTTTCACATTGTCCAACTTACCTATAATAATTTTCGTTCAGTATGTTGATCAATCCAGAACTCCCATTCATCATTCGGGATTTTCTCTGCCTTAGCGCATTTACACTCGCTTCTTTTATGAGAACCGGAGGCATAGCACTTGCAGTAACATATGTCAAATAAATTTCTGAAGGAATCATATTTACTTTTGATAAGTGCTAGAAGATCCTTTACTCATGGGATATTTTCTAAGTTCTTGTCACTTCTCAATTAATCTCTCTATCTTAATTACTATGCTTTTGAAGTCGATTGTTGGAATGGAAGCACGTATATATATATATATAATATATATATATATATATATATATATATAATATATAATATATCATTCACTTCTTCCGCGATAATTTCAGCGTATTTCCGAGTGCTAAATGTTGCAGTAATGAGCTTATGTTTAAGATAAGCTTTGAATACAGCCTTACAAGTTGGTAGTTGGTTGCCAGGAAGCTCTGCTGGCGTTCCGAAAAAAGAATGCTTCATTTTCTCTCTTGGTATACCAGAAGAGGCCATTGCAAGCTATGCTATTAATCTGAAACAAAATAAAATAAAATGCTGAATCAGGAAACACATGATAGGTCAAACAAATGATAGGTCACAAATACACATGATAGGTCAAACACACATGGGTCCTACATTTTAAAATAAGCAAAAACAATGTTTATTAATGTTTTTTTTTATAGACATTGGCATTAATTGAGTTTATTGTTGAGATCCTCATACCTGCGAGGCGAAAAATTAATTTAAGGAAACATGCTAAAAAGGATCTTTTGTGGCCTTTGTTCGCAATTTATTTTGTCATAGTTGCCAGCACCAAAATTAATATTTCTGAAAGATATGACTTATTCCTTAATCAGTGACTACGCGGGCATCTTTTTCAGCATGTTTCATTAAATTAAGTTTTTTCAACCCACCCTACAGTATACAATCTTTAAAAAATTTATATATATATATATAGTACTGTATATATATATATATATATATATAAAATATATATATATATATATATATATATATATATATAGGAATGAACTCAGAATGGTCCCCTGAGTTTTTTATGATACACACAGACAGTGTACTACACAAACGAACTAATAGCGGAAATAATCATTATTTGAACGTGATATATACTGTATATCTACTATATAAAAGCAAGTTGTGTGTCTTTCTGTCTGTCCGTCCGTCCGTCACTCTGTCCGTTTGCTGTTAACTTTAGGGCCTCTCTAAAAAAGAGCTAAATTAGCTAAACAGGGGTCCTATGGGCGGTGCTACCAGTAACTGGGGGACCGCAGGGCCACCCCCGATTACTGTCGGTTCAATTATTTGGTCAATAAAACTATAGAAAAGAACGCAGCCACGAAAATCTTAAGCTTCACATTGTGTCAAGATTTGTGAAGCTTAAGATTTTCATGACTATAGTTTTAATGACCAAATAATTAAACCCCCAGTGATTGGGGGACCTACACAATGTGAAACTCAAGATTTTCATGGCTGCGTTCTTTTCTATAGTTTTATTGACCAAATAATTAATTGAACAGCCGCAAATAGCGTCCTCATTTCGTTTGTTGGAACAAGTGATGTTTACGTTGAAAGAAATTGGTCGGAAGAGTAGCTCGAAAACTATCGTGTTCCGCTTAATTCCACGAAGGATAAATCAAACATCATTATCATCACTGGCGTTCTTCGGCGAATGTTTGCCAGAACGCTTTTGTTATCGAAATCTATTTATGTAAAGAAAAAATTAAAGCAAATGCTTAGTCAGTTAGGAATATATTTCGCTAAGAACTTTTATTAAAGATGGTATACACTTAAGCGCAGTGGGAAATGCTCGGTTAGGTAGAGTAATAGATGCGGAAGTGAAAGTGATATATATATGGAAAGATAATGTCAAATTCTAATGTATGGTCGGGAAACGAGCCAACCTAAACTCATTTCAACCATAACGTAAATGATAGCTTAAAAATAGTTTATTTAAATGTGGCTAATATTCGAAACAAAATTGGTGAATTGAAAATGTTGAAAATTTGTGTAGAATTTGTGTAGAATTTGTATTCAGTGAATAAAATGTAGAGATAGATTTTATTGGCGAATATCAAATTACAGGTTAGGGTACTTATGTATTAATGGGTAACCCGAAGTAACTTTAAAATTTATCGTGCCATAGCTCTGTGGGTAGCACTACATATACGTCCACCATGCCCGGTTAGGTTAATTGAATACACGGTTAGGTCAACTGAATGGCCGTTTTGGTCAACTGTACGCCCTTGACGATTGGTTAGGTTAAGTCGTGATAGTTTCGTTAGTTTTAACGAAAATATCACAACTTAACCTAACTAATCGTCAAGGGCGTACAGTTGACCTAACCGGGCATGGGGACGCATAAGTAGTGCTACACATGGAGCTATGGCGCGGTAAATTTTAAAATTACTTAGGGTCACCCGTTAATATGTAAGTACCCAGGTTATATATTATTTCAAAAAGACAACAGATCGAAGTAAAGGTTGAGTATTTCCCTATGTACGTAAAAACTTGAAACCTAATTTACTTCATTCTTTGGCTAACCTGGAGTGGATCCTCTGTATTTGGTAGCCTGTAACTTCTGCTTGATATATATATATATATATATATATATATAATGAATTTCACAATTAAACACGTGAAATGAATGAATGAGGCAAACAAGGAAATTCCTTGTGGGTTTGCATTATATATATATATACACACGAGTGTGTGTGTGTATATATATATATATATATATATATATATAATAATATACACACACGAGTGTGTGTGTATATATATATATATATATATATATATATATATACACACACACACACGTGTGTGTGTATATATATATATATATATAATATATATATATATATACACTGTGAGTAGCCTAGTGGTTAAAACGATGGGCTGTTGAGCGGAAAGTCGTGAGATCCAATCCGGGCGAGGACTTTGTAATTTTGACCGCCCGTGGTGGGGCGTGATTCGGATTCCACGTTAAACTCTAGATCAAAGTGACAAACTTGACCTTCGTCAGAATGAACAATTCGGGCGGAAGCAAAACTGATTTA
Organism: Bathynomus jamesi; assembly: GCA_023014485.1. Lineage (NCBI taxonomy): Eukaryota > Metazoa > Arthropoda > Malacostraca > Isopoda > Cirolanidae > Bathynomus > Bathynomus jamesi. The sequence continues at coordinate 20,011 of JAJOZX010003963.1, forward strand.
ATCTCTTAAAATAGTGGACGTCGATCAGCGCAAAATAAATTGGGTTCCAATATCAGTAAACGAATTAGAGATTTTAAAATAGTCATAATAAGTGATAAGTGATAACTGAATATAAATGAGCTATTAAATAAAATTGGTGAGTATAACTTTATCATTATCTTAAAAAGTCAACCTAATAATGATTAGTTTTCATTTATTTTCTTAAAAATAACTAAAATAATTCATTTATCAATTAATGAATTAACAAAATAAATTATTAATTTAATTAATCAACTAACTAATAATAAATAAATAAATAATAATTATTAATTAATTAATAAAACAAAAACAATAAAAAAAAAAATTTGGGAACCAAATTTTTTTTCCCTTTTTACTCGAAACTTAGAACAAAGCTTTTATTGGTTTTGGAAGTCCTTAAATTATTGGAAAACATTGAAACAGTTCTAAGATTGTTTTTAAACTATATTTATTCCTTTATTTACGTTCTTTCTTGTTATTTCATAAATTTTAGCAAATGGTTTTTCCATGTTTGCCGTTACGCCCCGCGAGCAAACGAAGATTTTATTGCTTTCTCTCAATTAACTTGCGTTTTCTAGATAATAGTAATAATTTTAATAGTACTGATATTAATAATGATAAAAATGATAATATAAACTCTGTTAAAGGCTATTGCGAATAAAAAAATTTACAAAGTACGCTTTCTTTTTTTTTTCTTTCTTTTATGCAGGAAAGAGGGGCCAAGGGGGAATGCCCGCAAAAGCTGTCTCACCCGCCCCCCTCGCCCCATAGAAGAAGAGAGGAAAATAAAGGTCCAGGGTTTTCGAAATGCCTGGACATTCTGCGTTTGAAAGATTGGAGGTCATAGACGGGGGAAAAGATGGATTGAGGAGGATTGTTGCAGAGTTGACCGGTTAGGTAGATGAAACATTGAAAATACTGATTAACCCTTGCGTTACAGAGTTGGATAGAAAAGGGATGAGAAAGTGTGGAAAGTCTGGTACTGCTTGCTCTCCTTAGAGGAGGAAGCAAGCAGTTAGAGAGTTCAGAAGAGCAGTGTCCGTTATAATAGCGATAATAGAGAGAGTGAGGCAACATTGCGATGGAGAGAGAGAGAGAGAGAGAGAGAGAGAGATTGCAGACAGTCAGCAAGAGGCGGGAATTAATGGGACGATAAGCTTTTGATTCCACCCGGTTAAGTAGAGCTATGTGGGTTGAGCCACCCCACATATTGAGAAGCGTACTCCATACATGGGCGGACAACACCCCTATGCAGAGACAGCAACTGAGCGGGAGTGAAGAAACTGCGGAGCCGGGTACAGCACACCTAACCTCTTAAAAGCAGTTTTGGAAAGAGTATGTGATCTTTCCATGAAAGATCATGAGAAAAGGAAACGCCAAGAATGTTAAGAGAAGAGGAAGGATCGAGTTGTGTATTGTTCAAGGTAAAGGAATAGTCGTGTGCAGGCGCGTAGTCAGGATCTCGTTAAGGCGGGGTGGGGCACACCTTGAACCATTGCCACTGTACAAACTGGGGATTGTGCCATTGAATGAAACTTACTACTACATTTTTATACTTAGGTATATTAGGTGCATCTCGTATTCAAGTAAATAATACAGTATTAGACTGTCTAATAGACAGCAGCAGAGTAAATAATTGGCACTTAGCAGACAAGAAAACAGGAACATAAAGATTAATTCAAATTGGTAATACTTCTCAATTAAAAAACATGGACAGAAATATATTTAGTAATGAATTCACAGGAAAATAAAATACATCTAGTAAAAAAACAGTATAAGGTTGACTAGTACACATTATATATTAATAATTACCAAAACACATTAAGTAACGTATCATTACGTAGATTGTTACGCTACTGGTCGTGTGGAAGATTGTGACCAGTAGACAGATGAAAAAACTGAGTTTCTGAGCCAGTGAAACCCCACAAGGTTTTCTCTGACCCAATCAGAGATGGCAGAAAGATCAGAGGTCAGGTGAACCACAATCATCCAACGCGAAGTAGGGAGTGACTGTTGAAAGGGACGCTTTGTGAAACTGGTGAAGAAATGAAAATTGGAATCATCGGCATAGGAGTAGATAGGACAGGAAGTGCGAATTAACAGATCATTGGTAAATAAAAGGAAAATGGTGGATGATAGGACAGAACCCGGAAGAACATCACTGTTAATAGCTTTAGGAGAAGAACACTGGCCATCTACAACCACGGCTATAGATCGGACAGAAAGGAAATTAGAGAGGAAGGTACAGATAGAAGGATAGAAACCGAAGGAGGGCAGTTTCAAAATTAAAGATTTGTGCCGGACTCTATCAAAAGCTTTTGATATGTCTAGTGCAACGGCAAAACTTTCAGCGAAATCCCGAAAGGAAGATGACCAAGAGTCGGAGAGATATGCAAGAAGATCGCCAGTAGAACGTCCCTTGCGGAACACATACTGACAACCTGAAAGAAGATTGCGAGAAGAGAGGTGTTGAAGAATCTTCCTATTAAGGATAAATTAAAAAACTTGGAAAGGCAAGAAATCAAAGCAATTGGACGATAGTTGGAGGGTTGAGAGGGGTTGCCCTTCTTTGGGAAAGGCTGAATGAAAGCGAATTTCCAGCAGGAAGAAAAAATACCAGATGAAGGACAAAGACGAAAGAGTTTGCCTAGCCAGTGTGTCAGCACAGAAGCACAGTTCTTGAGAACAACAGGAGGAACACCATCAGGACCATACGCCTCCCTAGAGTTGAGCCCAGATTGGGCAGAAAAATATCTTTGGAAGAGATTCTAATTTTAGATACAATAAAGTCAGAGGGAGGAGGAGATGGAGGAGATGGAGGAACAGCACCGGAATCGTTCACAGTCGAGTTGGAGGCGAAAGTTTGAGTGAAGAGTTCAGCTTTGTCAGGAGAAGAGTCTGTATACATCCCATTCCCAAATTATACATCACAGATAGGTCTATACCAAATTCTTGAAATTGGAACTTCATAACTTCATGACAAAACATTTAATATAAAGACACTTGATCAAATATCTGACAACACAGTTAGGCAACGTGCTTCCCATTGATTAAAGGGCGTACAGATTTGAGAAAATTTTCCCTAAAAACTAACGTTTCTACAAAGCAAAAAAAATTACTAATTGATAATATTCTATTTTGTTTCGATATTTTATTCTTTTTGATAACATTTCAAAAGCAAAACCCACTCATTACTAATTATTATTTTTTTATTCTTTTTAGACTTTGTTCGGAAACTGTACATTTCCAGAAGTTCGAGGGAGAATTGTAACGATCAGAATATGAATTTTTTTCGATCAGACACAATCACACGTAAAGAAGTTCTGAATATAATATAAACCTTAACTAAAGAGTATTCTCTGCGGGAATTGACGAAATAATATTGTAGTACTTGAAGGATTTCTTCGCAGTAACTTCTGTGCACCGATTGACGATTACCAGTACTTCATTAGTTACTACAATGAGCCTTCCAAACAACGGAGTATACGCCTTCAGTGACCTTCATCCATGCATCAAAATTTAATTTCCAACTCACCAAAGAATTTCATTTTCAATCGTAAAAAGTTAAACTGTGCATGACGTTCCGCTAGGTTCAATCCTGGGTTCAATCTTCTCCAGAGTTTTCATTAGTAGCATTACTGGACTTACAAATGGATGTACAACGACATGTATTACATACGCAAACGATGACCAGCTTCCTCACCGCGGTAATAGATTGAAGTAAATAAAAAGGACAGGAAACGTATGACTATATTGGCTTGAAAACAAGCCATTATGATCATTGAACACGAGTAGGATCAAAGTGACACTGACAAGATAAATGAAGAAAAAACAAAATTAGAGTTATTAGTACATACCTTTCCACAAATCAGTCAAAAATCTAGAGATTATTTTCAATAACTTTTTTTTGTTTTTTTTACAGACTATACAATAGCATTTTGTGAAACAAGAGGCACTTTAATTTATCTGAAAAAATTGAATCACAAATTCAACATGGAAATGAGACCAATGATCTTAAACAGTCTGATAGTGAGTGGTATATAGTACCGTCCTTTTATACGCAAATACGTCCCTCAAATTCACTGAATAAAACTTGGAAAGTGCAGAATTTTGCAACAAAAGCAACATTTGAATAAAGGAAGAGAACGATCATACATTCTTTCTATACAGAAAACAAACTTAAACACAGGCTTGGAAATACGAACTGACATCTGTATATTTACATACAAAATTATGCGTAACTACTTCTCTCACTTGATGTTACAGATTTCATAGAAACCACGCAAGAACGCCATCCAGGAACAATTCTCAGAAATAATGAAGACAAGCACAAAATGCTTAAGACTATCTATTGTTGGTATGAAAGCATTATAACCTCCCTCTACTTCTAGTAAAAGAAAGATCATCTAATTCTGATGTCTAATCACACTTAAATAAGTTATCTTGCAGATTATCTTGGCAAATTATTCACTATTTAAGAGTATTTCCCGATACATTTTCCAGCAATTTTAATATTAAATTGCGTTCATGCATATATGGAATAACTTTGATTATACTTTATATAATATTATAGCATATATCTCGCTCAGAGGTTTGTTCTTACGAAGCCTCAGTTTCCGGATGAACAAGAAAACCCATATATTTATCATTCTTATTGCAAGCAAACGTTTCGAAAAAAATACTCCCATTTTCAGTGCTAATGGAGATACAATTACAAATATAATAAGAAGTTGACCATTATAATGTAATAAAAACATTAGGTAAATTTATAAATAAATAAGCATGATAAAATAAGACAATTAAAACATTATAAAAGGTTAAAAAAATCTATACAATATAAACTTATATAAAACTTAGGTATACGACGTTCCATCATAATAAATAATAATATCCAAACAGAAGAGAGAACTATAAAAGACCAGCATTATCTCTAGCAATGGTCAAATGAAAAGCGGAGGCATAATCGTTTAAATGTGGGTTATGTAAAAATAGGAGTTGGAAGTCTTTTACTTCACCCCAGGGAGCAGCCAAGAAGCCTATGTTTTTAGGGGTAGTTTCAAATTGAAACTATATATGCAAAGATTGTACAATATGAAGAGCCGTAAGTTGGTGGTTATGATGATTTGAAAGGAGAAACGCCAATGGAGATGGTCGGTGTCGGTGGCGAAGCAGTTTTAAAGAGAATTTGGAAGGTTTATTTAATGAATGTAATGTGCGCCTAGATATTTGTCGATGCTCAAATGCTCATCTACTTGTAGTTTATGTTGGCGGAAAATGCTACCAATATAGCTCGCCTGACAGTGAACGCACTTTAAAAAATAATACAAACTGCTGGAAAGTTTTTCTGTGACGAAAGTAAGAATTGATGTGTGTATTCATAAATAGAAACGGAAGCCGATTTGAAGATATAAGGAGTAAGGAGCAATATTATATATTATATATATATATATATATATATATATATATATATATATATATATATATATATATATATAATGCAGTTGTAAAAAATAATGTTCATAGTAACTGAATATTTTTATTTTTTTTATATTTACTCTGTTATTGTCGGGTATATCTATCTGTTATCTTTCATGTTATAACATTTCATCAGGGAAAATTAAAAGATTTTTTGTAGTGCTACAAAGATTAGATTAAGTTTGGTCAAGCTGAATTAAGTGAAGTCTGCGTGGCTAAGTTAGATTTAAAGATTATAGATAACGGTGATCAGGTTAGATTAAGACAGTTCTTAAATTCTAACTTATAGAGTTAGTTCAGGCTGGATTAGAATGGGTTAAATTAGTTAATACGAGTAACAGTGAACAAATGAATGTCTTTTAGGGTAAACTTCTACGAGTATATATAAAAATTATCCTTACCTTTCAAAATGTAGTTGATGCTAATACATGATTAGGGGTATATATTGCAAGCATCGCTGCATCCACATGGTCATTCTCCTTCCCCGCCTCTTTCATTGGCACCTCCGAATTTGGGTGTCATCCCTGTTGTTCATCTCAACGGTGACCATCCAGATCCTGTAAATTGGGACAAGGTATTTTCATAAATAAACAAAACTTTGGATCATTCAGTTTCAAATTTTTTAATTGTTTTGGTGAATATCTATCCAGATTTCTCTTACGAGTAAAGAACCGCATTGTTGTAGCATTCAATATTTTCTTTCGTTTCAAAACAGCCTGACGACGTTTCAGTACCAAAGAAATAGAGTATAATTACGCTTGGGAAACATGAACAAAGGAAACTGTTTGGAGCAATTAAAACCTATGAATTATCTTGAAACGAAATTTTGCAGTACATCAGTGGCAGTGTTCCACACATCGCCACAGAATCAATATACAGGGTGGCCCAAAAGTCTGTTGCCCCGACGCTGGGAGGGGCAACAGACTTTTGGGCCACCCTGTATGAACACTACCCTCAGTCAAACCAGCGTCCGTAGCTCAGTGGGTAACACAGTTTCCTTATAAGCGAAGTGAAGATACTGAGGTCGGGGGTTCGACTCTCAATGGTACTGGTTAATAATAATCGAGGAGTTAATGCAATAAGCGGCATTAGTTGGCTTGAGCGCTGTGCCAGTTCCTGGCCCTCGTGACCATTATTATTACCCTCGGTCCACGAAAGCAGCGTACGAACTGAAAGCATTTTGTCGTTTCGGTAGATGGACCAAGTAAACACGTACGGTGAACGCTCCTCTTCACGGAAATATTTCCAGTTAAAGATTTCCCCTCACGAGTCCCTACCTCCCATTCGCAGAAAGAAATTATATAATTCGTACACTCGTTTCTTCGTTAATTCGGTTTTACATTTTTTTAATTTATGTCGAACTTCGGAAGATTTACTCTCTTTCTAATTAATATTTCATTCTAAATAGCTAACATTCGCTGGTGTGTGTATATATATATATATATATAAATTATAGTGTATAAATGAGTAAAAACACATTCCTAAATGTATTACAATAATTAAACATGTGCTGAAGGTACTTGGCATAGTGTACTTACTCACAAGTAATGCATAGAAATATCAAACCTATGATTTTATTTCGGGGGCGGCTGAAGCCCCGTAGCCCCCCCTCCCTGTATACGTCCCTGTATATTTGACGTAAAGCTGTAGGTCCCCTCCGTTATATGGCCTTACATGTTGCGAAGGAGGTTAAACAACATCCATCATTATTACTTATATATATATATATATATATATATATATATATATATAGAAACGACGTAAGTATAGAGGAGTGTTCTGCACACGAGGAAGAGAAATAACGAACAAATGAAATAGTTTTCAGTCAATAAAACTATAGAAAAGAACGCAGCATGAAAATCTTAAGCTTCACAAATCTTCAAAAAGCTTCAGATATGAAGCTTAAGATTTTCATTGCTGCGTTCTTTTCTATAGTTTTATTGACCGAATAATTGAACCCTCAGTAATTGTATGAAGTAATGAAAATCTTAACACGCTCGAGTAAAACCTCAACCAATCGGGATACATGGTCTCTACAGACAGGACTGCCTTTTTATAGTATAGATAGTAATTATAGTCTAGACTCTAGATAATATAGTAGTATAGATGATATTATTATTCCGAGTGAGAGAATCCAGTGCGCAACATTTGGCAAAATAAGGTGTGCTATTTTTTCTTTTTCTTTGAAAAATTTGCAGTCTTCAGCGCATCATTTTTGTACTAAGTACGTTCACTCAAAAGACTCGCGCAGCTGAAGGTTTAAGTACGTAATAGGAGATACGGTGTAGAGGCTCTGCACCAGAAACGTGTGCTGATCCGCAGGGTCAAGTTAGCAATTTCTGGAATCTGGAACCTGGCTGAAGAAAATAACTAAGCTCATTTCAGTCCGGAAGAAAGTACAAAAACATGTATTAAAATTGTTATTAATAAAATAAATGATAAAAATTCAATACAATCACCCTACCCCAAGCAAGTGCTGGGCATAACAGCTAGTAATATATAATATATATATATATATATATATATATATATATATATATATATACAGGGTGGGCCGTAAGTTTCCATACATAGGAAAAATTAAACGTTTGTTTTTATGTTTCAGATACCCTAAGAATATGCGTGTAAGATCTTGTTTACTGATGAAGCAAATGTTTACGTCAATGGAGAGGTTAATCGGCAAAACATACGTTATTGGAGTAATGCTAACCCTAACTGGCTGAGTCCGACGAAGATGCAAGGTGCCGGTAAAGTGATGGTGTGGGCCGGGATATGGGGTGACAGAATTATTGGACCAATTTTTGTCAGTGGAAATCTTAATGCCGAAAGGTATCTTAACATGTTGCAAGAAGAGATTTTCCCATCCCTGCTAAACGAGGAAGGTAACTTCCCAGTTTACTTCCAGCAAGATGGAGCTCCACCTCATTATGGTCTTCACGTGCGTCGGTATTTGGATCAGCAGCAGTTTCCGGATGCTTGGATTGGTCGGCGTGGTCCTGTGGAGTGGCCTCCCAGATCCCCAGATCTCACCCCCCTTGATTTCTATCTTTGGGGGCACTTGAAGGCCATGGTGTATCAGGAAAAGATACGAGACATAAATCATCTAAAGGAACGTATCACCAACGCCATTACAAGCATAACGTCAACTGTGCTAATGCGTGTTCATCAACAGTGGGGAACACGTATTGAAATGTGTTTTCAAAACAATGGCAACCATGTAGAGCATATTATATAAATAAAAATGGTTGTCCATAAAAAAATGTTTATTTTTCCTATGTATGGAAACTTACGGCCCACCCTGTATATATATATATATATATTATATATATATATTACACAGAACTGAGCAGTCACGCGTTACAAGTAACGGCCGTTACGTAACGCGGTACTTTTTTAGTAACGGTAGTGGTAACGCCATTACATTTCAAATCAAGTAACTCTTTCAGTAACGACGTTACATTTTTAGGGAAATACATTCGTTAGACGTTACTTTTTTATCGTAGCTCGCAATTAGTTTCTTTCGATCCTCACTCATTACTCATTTACCATTAAAAATTTGTCCCTTCACTTTGAACGAGGTGTGCATGTTGGCCGTTGGCATGCTGCTGGCAGCTTAACCCCATCCACCCTCTCCCCCTACATTGATAGCACTGTCAAAGTAAAAAGGCGAAGAACCCTGGAGCATGGAGGGACCTAAGTTCAACAGAGGTTTCGTCATTCCTCTCATCTGGGCCTTCACGGCACGTTAGCTCTGCGGCTGAGTCTGCATCCTTCCCATCCACGGACTTTAAAAATATGTTTATTAAACTTAACACTCCTATACCATCTAGTGCCGCTGTTGAGCGGGTTTTTTCAGTAGGGAAAGATATACTGCGTCCGAAACGAGGCTTGCTCTTAGATGTAACTTTTGAGAAGCTTGTTTTCTTAAAGGCCAATGAAGATCTTTTGAATAATAGTTCTTAAGTTTGTATATTTAGCTAATAAATTTCAAATATCATTGCCATGCACAATAACTCATTTGATTCATTTCTTTAGTATTTCGTATTATTGTTTTGCAAAACTAAACTTTCTTGGTATATTCTAGCATTAGTAAATTAGTGTCAATAGCATGCTACATCCTCTGTTATGTTGCAATTCCTAGTAATAAATCTTGCAGTAATTTTATTTCACTTTTTTAAAAAATATTATGGCTTATAAGACATAACGCAATGAAGGCATGCACAGACTTCATAGCATATGCATCATTAACCAGTGGATACAAACCAACACATACTCGCACAAGCGAATGTTTATATATAATATAATATTTTATGTAGGCCTATATATAAATTATAACATAGCTATGCATATATATAATATATTTAAATTTCATTAAAAGTAATGGTAACGAGTAACGGTGCCGTTACTCGTTACTTTTTAAAAATGGTAACTAACGATAACGGCGTTACATTTAGACTGTAGTAACGGTAACGGCATTACATTTATAAAGTAACGAGCACAGCACTGTGTGTGTATAATTAAATAATTAATCTGATCAAATAAATTCATTAAAAATACCGTAGTTCCCTAACGATACAAATAATAGAAAACTACCAAATTTATAGAAAACGAAAATGTTTTATGACTAACTACACGAAACATTTTCATAATTTCTTTGCACTCGATAATTTTTATTTTTAACAATATTATTATTTATTAAACTAAACTAATGTTTCTATAACATGAATTCCCAACAAACAACAAACAACGGTTCATATACCATATAACATACAGTCATGTAATGCTTTGTAGGGAAGAAGATAAGTTAATTAACACGATTATTACTTACTGTGTCCTAAATCTCTTGCAGTCGCTTACCTTCATTTAGCATGTGTGTAATTACCTTATATATATATATATATATATATATATATATATATATATATATATATATATATAACTCAATTTGGTATCAAATTAGGTTCGACTCATTGACCTTTAATAAGGCGTCCAACGACACTATGATTTTTTCCTGGCTTACGCCAGACGATTATTTAATTTCAGAGAAGACTCATGGACTTTAAAGGATTAAGTCGTTAAGGTTAGTGCGCTGGTTACATAAGTTTGAGAATAAAATTAAAAAACATTTTCTCCTATGTATTTTTTTATGCAGGAAGGAGGACAGTGTTCGAAATAAAGGGGTGGGTCAGGGGGGTGGGGTTGACCTCCCAAACCTACATGGGACCTATGGAAATGTGTAAAACTCCTGTAAACTAAAGTTTTCAAGTTTTAATTTATATGAAACAATTTATATGAACCTCTCCTCCCCCCCCCCCCAATATTTCGAACACTGGCCAAGGGTGAATGCCCGCAAAACGCCTGACCACCCACCCTCAATAGAGGAAGAAGAGAGCCAAAATAAAATTCTAGGGTTTTCGAGATGCCTGGACACACTACGTTTAAAAAGTTGGAGGTCAGACAAGGGAAAAGATGGAATGAAGAAGGTTGTTCCAGAGTTCAGAATTAATAAGACTAAAAACCTTTGATTCCACCCCGTCAAGTAGAGCTGTGTGGGTTGAACCACCCAACACACGAGAAGCGTACCATACAAGGGCGAACAAGACCCCTGTACAGAGAGAGCAACTGAAAGAGGGTGAAGAAACTGCGGAGCCGGTACAGCACACATAACCTCTTAGAAGCTGTTTTAGAAAGAGAGTACGTGTGATTTTTCCAGGAAAGCTCACGAGAAAAGGAAACGCCAAGAATGTTAAGAGAAGAAGAAGGACTGAGTTGTGTTGTTGTAGTGGATAGTCGTGTGGAAGATTGTGATGAGTAGACACATGAAGGAACTGTGTTTTTGAAGCATTGAAAGCCAATAGGTTTTCCCTGCCCCAGTCAGAAAGAGTAGAAAGATCAGAGGTCAGGTGCACCATAGCCACCCTACGCGAATCATTGAGTGAGTGTTGAGGGGGACGTTTTGTGAAGCGGGTGGAAAAGTGAAGAGTGCAATCATCAGCATAGAAGTGGATAAGACAAGAAGTGCGATTTAATAGATCACTGATAAATAAAAGGAATAGAGTGGGGGACAGGACAGAGCTCTGAGGGACACCACTATCAGTAGCTTTAGAACAATGGCCATCTACAACCGCAGCTATAGATCGGACAGAGAGGAAATTAGAGATGAAGGCACAGATAAAAGGATAGAAACAGAAGGAGAGCAGTTTCGAATTTAAAGATTTGTGCCAGACTTTATCAAAAGGTTTTAATATGTCTAGCGAAATAGCAAACATTTCGCCGAAATTCCGAAAGGAGAATGACCAAGAATCAAAGATATGCAAGAAGATCGCCAGTAGAGCGTCCCTTGCGGAACACACACTGACGATCTGAAAGAAGATTGTGAGAAGGGGGTATTTAAGAATCTTCCTATTAAGAATAGATTCAAAGACTTTAGAAAGGCAAGAAATTAAAGCAGTTGGACGATAGTTGGAGGGTTGAGAGCGATCACCCTTCTTTGCGACAGGCTGAATGAAAGCGAACTTCCAGCAGGAAGGAAAAATACGAGATGGAAGACAGACAAAAGTGTTTGCCTAGGCAGTGTGTCAGCACAGAAGCACAGTTCTTGAGAACAACAGGAAGGACACCATCAGGACCATACGCCTTTCTAGAGTTGAACCCAGATAGGGCGGAAAAAACATCTTTGGAAGAGATTCTGATTTCAGACATAATTAAGTCGGAGAGAGGAGGAGATGGAGGAACAGAACCGGAATCGTCCAGAATCGCCCAGGGTTGAGTTGGAGGCAAAAGTTTGAGCCAAGAACATCTCGATGTAGAATCCTGCAAAGAATTAGCAAGACGAGTAAACCTACAATTCAGCCACCATTAACACCCAAGCACAAGAAGCAGCGTGTTGAATGGGCGCGTCAGTACGTGAAAACAGATTTTAAGAGTGTATTGTTCACCGATGAATGCAAAGCAACCCCTGATGACCTGATGATTGTCAAGAGGATGGATTGCTGAGGGTCAATCTCTACCATTGAGATCAAGACGCCCAACAAGGTGGTGGTGGTGTCATGTTTTGGGTAGGATTGATAGGCAATGAAGTTGTTGACCCATACAGAGTGCCTGATAGTGTACAAACGAATGCCCAGTCTTACACAAACTTTCTAAAAGGAAAACTTATTCCATCTTAGAGATTGACCCTTCGCAATCCATCCTCTTGACCAACCATCGGGTCTATCAGGGGTTGCTCCGCAGCATTTCAATCTTTGAACTTTTTCATGTTTTTATCATGTTCAATTATCTGTATATATCATAATTTAATTATTTGTTCTTTTAATATTTCATTTGTAATGTTTAACTGTATAACTATAATTGTTTTTTTGTTTTTTTAATAATTTAGCTCTGATGATGGAAATCATTTTCCGAAACGTTTACAAATAAAAACTACAATATGTACAAACTCTTCGTTCTCCTATTTCTAACAATATACATATATATATATATATAAATTATATATAATTTTATTATATAATTATTTAAGGGACAATGAAAGGACGTATCATTACAATAATTGCTAATAAGGACAGGATTCACAGTATTAATTTGGGAAAAGTTAATGAGGTGAATTAAATGTAAAAGTAGTAATTATAATATTTGGTACGTTTCTGTTATCTGCCCCTTTTATTATTGAATACCGGTTAAGTCAACTGTACGCCCTTGACGATTGGTTAGGTTAAGTCGTGATAGTTTCGTTAAAACTAACGAAAATATCACGACATACGTATGTACATTATATATATATATATATACACACATACGTACATATATATATGACGAAACAAAAAATAGAATAAGTATTAATAATGTGAATGACAAACTGTACGCATGACCTGATTTATGGTGACCTCAACATGACCTAACATGGCATAACCCTCGAAAGCGTCAAACTTTCGTGAATTTCATGACCAGATATAGTCCTATACTGTATGTACTTGTTCACGTTTTGTTCTATCGAATTGTTCATTGAGGATGTTCATGTAATTAATTTATAGTTAAATTTGTTCACACACACACACACACACACACACACATATATTTCTACAGTATAAGAAATACAAATAGTAATAATAATGAAAGATAATTATAACTTATTTGGCTGGTAATACCAGTGTTTTATATTTCATTAAATGTTGTCAGCTTGTTAAGAGCAACGCCTAAATTTTAGACTTTACCTATTTGTTAATTAACGCTGAATTTCAATGTTTACATATGCAAGATAAATACAAGAAAGTTAAAATTTACAGTGACCAAGCGCTTTTGTGTTTAATTTTGAGAGTTATTTTCAAGGTTTCAGACCTTGGACGCCATAAATAAACACAAAGATCTACTTACAAATAAGATATTGGCTTTGATGTTTACTAATGAACTAATAGCTATTACATTTTTTGTTATTCACCCTACAATTATGGTCACTAAAAACGCTTCTCTCTCTCTCTCTCTCTCATCTGCTTCGACAGGTATCATTCCATTGAATATTATTTCTATTTTAGTCCTCGACCAAGAATTTCAAAAGGAATCAATTCTCAAATTGATCCGTTTCTATTCCATGACAGTTTTTCTTATCCACGGCTTCCCACTTTGGTTCAAGTTTGTAGATTAGATGAAGTTAGATTAGGTTTAGAATATTATGCATCGTCATTTGACACCTTTACCGCGAATGTCACTCCTATTCTTTCTCAAAAGAAGAAACTCGTATCTCAAATGTGGACTTCTCATTTTATGCAATTCTCATTTGTGGAATTTGTGGACCGCGGATGGAAATGGGAAAGACGCTGAGTTGGAAGTAATCGCTCGGACGAGTGTATTTTCTTGGCAAAGAAATTACTTAATTGAAACAAAATACACGTATATTTAGCTTTTAAACAAATCATTCAGGTATTTAACCAAACCATGCTATATTTACATTAATTTAAGTTTGTTCTCAGAAAAATAAACATGGTTAGAAAAGTTACGTCGCACGGTTGAAATAACCACGCGTGGGTTTGTCGTCAAACAGTTAACCTCGTATTATCGTGTTATACGAAACAAGCTTTGGCTGTTAACAAAATTTTAGAAAATATAGCAATAGTTATATCACTAAATATTAGTAATAATGACTAAATTCTCTCATAACAAAGTTAAATATGTAAACAATCTCCTTTTCATCCATCAAGAATTTATTGATTGAAATTTGAAATCTGAAGTGAGAATTCTGAAATCTCATTTTCACAATTTTGTATCACTCTTATATTCATCTTATATTCATCATCACGTGTCTCATTTAACTACGCAAAAATATTTCGCCGCTTGTGTCCTCATTCAATTTGCTCGTATTTCGTTTGTAACCGTATAAAACAGCCAAAACAATATACAGGGTGTCCCATAAGTCCGGTCTCGTTGAAAAATTTATTTTAAATTAAATTTACAAAAGTAATACATTAGCACAAACAAATGTTCAAAGTGATGTCTTGTTTTGGGACCTTTTTTTTGTTGCAGGGAGAATAACACGCAATGGCTAATATGGAAGGGAGTTACACTCGTGAGGAAAAGGCCTCCGGAGGCCTTTTCCTCACGAGTATATATATATATATATGTGTGTGTGTGTGTATGTGTAACGTCCAAGCAACTAGTTTTCCTATACCTCCCGGCGCGAGGACAAACCCTTCTCTGCGTTGCACGTTTTACGTCATCTTAGTATAAAATCATTGTACGGTTATTATAGTTTTCTTTGATACAACTTACTAAAAGGTTACTAGTCCATTTTTGACATCACCCAGATGTCTGTTCATGTCACTGAATTCAGGTGAAAAAAATCTCACTATTTTAACTGGTATTTTAATAGGGTGAATATTATTAGGGGGTTTCGTGCCTTCGGAAGAATCAGGGAGGGGGGGGGTTCTAAGTTCCTAAAGGTAAGTCAGCCCAGCACGAAGTTACAGTAAACCATCAACCATGAGTCCTTTACTCTGGGTGTAATTGGTTATAACGCGTTTACAGTACAGGCAAATCTGACGAAAGAAAAACAATTTAACATTAATCAAATGTACTGTAATAAATAAGCGTACAAACATGTAGGCCTACTTACAGTGGTGGGCGCGGTACCAAAATTTGGGGGTGCGTTACGCGGTACTGCGGTACCTCAGCATGCCCAGTGCGGTACTGCGGTACTTTTTCAGGTCCCCCTGGTGCGTTCCGCGGTACTGCGGTACTGCGGTACTGCACACAAGAACAACACAAGTAATAGCACATATTTTCAGAAATTGCATATCGGCGATTTCGCACCTGAACTTTCTGCCATAATGGCTAAAAATCGATCTTTGTCACAGAAATGTAACACACGTGCAACCGGCTCAAAAGCAAGCACTGCACTGAGGCGTTGTGATAGGATGGCAACGTAACATGTTCTGAACGAAAACTTAACGTGTCTAGAGTTAGGCTGATGCAACACACGCAGCATTCGTCTTACTGTACTCCTGTAATAAGGTTTACTTCAAAAAAAGTGTTAATTTTTTGAAAAGTCGTGTTTGTCGGTACCGCGGAAAGTACCGCGGGAAATTTGAATGCGGTAGCGGTACTGCAGTACTTTCAGCGATCCTTTGCGGTACTGCGTTATGCGGTACCGGTTTGGTAGTGCGGTAGTACCGCAGTAAGTACCGAAAGTGCCCAGCTTTGGCCTACTAATCCCCAGAATTTGCAGTAACTCTATGAAACTAATACTATATACACATACTGGTAACAGCTCAACACACGAGCACAAACAATCAGAACCAGTATAGGTTTTACTGTACTCTTAAAGAAATGTATTTACAGTATAAATATACTTATATGTTATAAACAACATGTATTAAATTCAAATGACCGGGCTGTACTAAATAAAAGAAGCAGCGAAAGACTAAATCAAGTGTAACCAATAACCAATACAGTCGAAGGGGTCAAAACGTAACAACCAAATACCGGCAACTTTTCAACCCGGAAACACGATGAACAAGCCCAAGAGCAGGTCCCTCAACCTTTTACCGCCGGAAACTTTTGTAGGGTTAATTTACGAATGCGTGTATTAGAAACGTTACAAATTTGTCGCTTTTCGCGGTAAAGGGTTAAGTGACGCCTATAAAATAATAACTTCAACATTAATAAAAGTAGTTATAAATAAGTATCACATCACAATATACCATAAATCTTAAAATTAAACTCATTATAGAAAGAATTATTCCACCCATTAAGGCCTAATCTTCATAAATATTAGAAAACTTACCTGATCCAAGAGTGGCTTCAAAATATCGTATCAAATACCATTAAAACAATGGGACCTTTTCCAGTTTGTGTACCGTTTTTCATATAATTTATTTTTGCTTTATATAAGGCTAACTAACGAAAATATCATGACCTAACCTAACCAATCGTCAAGGGCGTACAGTTAACCTAACGATTGGTTAGGTTAGGTCGTGATATTTTCGTTAGTTAGCCTTATAAGCCTAACTAAAGAGATTGATATTATAATATCAATCTCTTTAGTTAGGCTTATAAGGCTAACTAACGAAAATATCACGACCTAACCTAACCAATCGTTAGGTTAACTGTACGCCCTTGACGATTGGTTAGGTTAGGTCATGATATTTTCGTTAGTTAGCCTTATATAAAGCAAAAATAAATTATATGAAAAACGGTACACAAACTGGAAAAGGTCCATAAATAAATTACAAATTATTAATAATTGTAATAAAGAATAGGTTTAAATAATCTATTTATTACTCAAGATACCCCTCGTGAGCGAGAGTGGAATTAACATGCTTTGTTTACATTATGCATAAGACTCGACCTTTTTTTTATGGACTGGGCTCAGGATATGCATGACCTCATCAGGAGTAATCCTGTACGTAATCCTAGACATATTCTGTGCAACAAGCATTTTCACAATAAACATTATCTCTCATATATATATGTAGAATTTTTTTTTCACTTCATTAGAAATACAATATGACATATATATATATATATATATATATATATATATATATATATATATATATATATATATTGCAGGAAGGAGGGGCAAGGGCAAATGCCCACAAAATTGCCCCTACATACCAGGAGAAGGAGACAGCCTAAATGAAGATCCAGAATTTTCGAGATTCCTGGTCACTGCGTTTAAAAAAGTTAGTGGTCATAGACTGGTGGAAAGATGGATCGAGGAAGATTGTTCCAGAGCTCACCGGTTGAGTAGATGAAAGAGTAAGAACACCGATTAACCCTTGCATTAGAGCGTTGGACAGAAAAGGGATGAGAATGTGTTTGGTATTGCAAACTCTCCTTAAAGGAGGAGGCATGCAGTTAGAGAATTCAGAAAAGCGGTGTCCGTTACGACAGCGATAGTAAATAGAGAGTGAGGCAACATTGCGGCGAAGAGTGAGGGATTGAAGACAGTCAGTAAGAGGCGGGGAATTGATGGGACGAAAAGCCTTTGATTCCACCCCGTCAAGTACAGCTGTGTGGGTTGAGCTACCCCACACATGAGAAGCGTACTCCATATGGGGGGCGGACAAGACCCCTCTGCAGAGACAGCAACTGAGCGGGGATGAAGAAACTGCGGAGCCGGCACAGCACACCTAAACTCTTAAAAGCCGTTTTAGAAAGAGAGTATATGAGGAAGGTACAGATAGAAAAATAGAAACCAAAGGAGAGCAGTTTGGAAATTAAGGATTTGTGCTAGACTCTATCCAAAAGCTTTAGATATGGCTACCGCAATAGCAAAGGATTTACCGAAATCCCGAAAGGAGGATGACTAAGAGTCAGAGAGATATGCAAGAAGATCGCCAGTAGAGCGTCCCTTGCAAAGCCCACACTGACGATCTGAAAGAAGATTGTGAATAGAGAGTTGTTTAAGAATCTTCCTATTAAGGATAAACTCAAAAGCTTTGAAAGAGTAAGAAATCAAGGCGAGTGGATGAAAATTGGAGGTTGAAAGCGGTCACCCTTCTTTGGAACATGCTGAATGAAAGCGAACTTCCAGCAGGAAGGAAAAGTACTGGATGAAAGACAAAAACGAGAGAGTTTGCCCCGGCAGTGTGTCAGCACAGAAACACAGTGCTTGAGAACAACAGGAGGAACTCCATCAGGACCGTACGCCCTCCTGGAGTTGAGCCCAGATAGGAAAGAAGAAACATCTTTGCGAAAGATTCTATATAATCTCTTCCAAAAAAGTACAAAATTATAATTTCTGACATAATTAAGTCAGAGAGAAGAGGAGATGGAGGAACAGCACCAAAATCATCCAGGGTCGAGTTGGAGGTGAAAGTTTGAGCGAAGAGTTCAGTTTTATCATGTGACGAGACGACAACTGAAATATCAAAATGGAAAATGGGAAGAAAGAAGAAAAGTTGTTGGAGAGGGTTTTGGTTAGGTGCCAGAAAGAGCGAGAAGAAGAATTAGAATTAGATAGGGTTTTCATGTTTTTGTCTGATGAAAGAATTTTTGGCGAGTCGAATAACAGATTTTGCACGATTCCGGACGAAATATAAGCTAAGTGAGAGTCAGGAGTTGGATAGCGACGGTGCTCTCTGAAAGACTCCTCTCTGTTGCGGATAGCATTAGAACAAGCAAAGTTAAACCAGGGTTTTTGTTTTTGCATTAGTAGTAGAAATAGATAATGGAATGTACGCACGCCTCCATGCCGAGAGAATCACCTCTGTGATGCGTTCAGTGCGCTCGGACAGGCCCCGCCCACGGAAGCAGTAATTATTCCATGGGAAATCAAAGCAGTACTGCCTTAGGGCCCCCTTTATATATATTATATATATATATATAATATATATATATTATATATATATAATTATTATTATTATTATAATTAATATTATTAGTAGTTGTAGTATAGTTTGCATAAACGGACGTTTTCCAGTTTATGTACCGTTTTCTACAATGTTGGCTTTTATGCAACTTTCTAGTGTTTCTTTGCTTCTGTTAGGCACAGCATAGAGTAAAACAGAAGGTTAGGTTAGGTTAGGTTATCAAGAACTTACCTCTCTTAAAAAGTTGTTATAATCGACGGCGGTTGTATGACCAATCAAAAATAAATTATATGAAAAACGGTACACAAACTGGAAAAGGTCCGACTTAATTATGTCAGAAATTATAATTTTGTACTTTTTTGGAAGAGATTATATAGAATCTTTCGCAAAGATGTTTCTTCTTTCCTATCTGGGCTCAACTCCAGGAGGGCGTACGGTCCTGATGGAGTTCCTCCTGTTGTTCTCAAGCACTGTGTTTCTGTGCTGACACACTGCCGGGGCAAACTCTCTCGTTTTTGTCTTTCATCCAGTACTTTTCCTTCCTGCTGGAAGTTCGCTTTCATTCAGCATGTTCCAAAGAAGGGTGACCGCTTTCAACCTCCAATTTTCATCCACTCGCCTTGATTTCTTACTCTTTCAAAGCTTTTGAGTTTATCCTTAATAGGAAGATTCTTAAACAACTCTCTATTCACAATCTTCTTTCAGATCGTCAGTGTGGGCTTTGCAAGGGACGCTCTACTGGCGATCTTCTTGCATATCTCTCTGACTCTTAGTCATCCTCCTTTCGGGATTTCGGTAAATCCTTTGCTATTGCGGTAGCCATATCTAAAGCTTTTGGATAGAGTCTAGCACAAATCCTTAATTTCCAAACTGCTCTCCTTTGGTTTCTATTTTTCTATCTGTACCTTCCTCATATACTCTCTTTCTAAAACGGCTTTTAAGAGTTTAGGTGTGCTGTGCCGGCTCCGCAGTTTCTTCATCCCCGCTCAGTTGCTGTCTCTGCAGAGGGGTCTTGTCCGCCCCCCATATGGAGTACGCTTCTCATGTGTGGGGTAGCTCAACCCACACAGCTGTACTTGACGGGGTGGAATCAAAGGCTTTTCGTCCCATCAATTCCCCGCCTCTTACTGACTGTCTTCAATCCCTCACTCTTCGCCGCAATGTTGCCTCACTCTCTATTTACTATCGCTGTCGTAACGGACACCGCTTTTCTGAATTCTCTAACTGCATGCCTCCTCCTTTAAGGAGAGTTTGCAATACCAAACACATTCTCATCCCTTTTCTGTCCAACGCTCTAATGCAAGGGTTAATCGGTGTTCTTACTCTTTCATCTACTCAACCGGTGAGCTCTGGAACAATCTTCCTCGATCCATCTTTCCACCAGTCTATGACCACTAACTTTTTTAAACGCAGTGACCAGGAATCTCGAAAATTCTGGATCTTCATTAGGCTGTCTCCTTCTCCTGGTATGTAGGGGCAATTTTGTGGGCATTTGCCCTTGCCCCTCCTTCCTGCAATATATATATATATATATATATATATATATATATATATATATATATATATATATATATATGTCATATTGTATTTCTAATGAAGTGAAAAAAAAATTCTACATATATATAATGAGAGATAATGTTTATTGTGAAAATGCTTGTTGCACAGAATATGTCTAGGATTACGTACAGGATTACTCCTGATGAGGTCATGCATATCCTGAGCCCAGTCCATAAAAAAAAGGTCGAGTCTTATGCATAATGTAAACAAAGCATGTTAATTCCACTCTCGCTCACGAGGGGTATCTTGAGTAATAAATAGATTATTTAAACCTATTCTTTATTACAATTATTAATAATTTGTAATTTATTTATTACCATGAAAGATTATATATATATATATATATATATATATTAATATATATATAATATATATATATATATATATATATATATATATAATATATATATATATATATATATATATATATTATATATATATATATACAGGGCGTCCCAAAAAAATGTATACACACTTTAACAGCTGATAGCTCAATTGATGTTTCTTTCTTTCCAAGTTAAACCCATTAGAATTAATAATGGCAGTCAGACTAAGCTTTGAACAAAGGAAATTCATTCTAAAATGCTACTGGAAGTGTGAAAACGCAGTTGAAGTGCAAAGACAGTTTAGGAGGAGTTTCAAACAGATTCACCAACGCGACTTACCATCACTCGAATTAGAGATAAGTTTGAAGCCGATGGAACTGTTCAGAATGTCCACAAGAAGCGTTCCGGAAGACCACGGACATCGACAAGTCCCACAAAGCAAGAAAGAGTACTGGAAACGTATCACCAAAGTCCAAGAAAATCTGTGCGGCAAGCGAGTCGTGAGGTAGGAATTTCAGAATCGTCTGTCCAACGCATTTGAAGCGCTGTCAATGGAAAAGTTACATTCCAAGATTAGTCCATGCTATTAATGAAGATGATCCGGACCGAAGAGTGGAGTATTGCGAGTGGTACTTGGCACGATGTGGATGTGGATTGGACGAAGGGGTTTCGTAGAATACCCTCCGCCTTCACCAGACCTCACACCACTAGACTTTTTTTATGGGGATACTTAAAAGACAAACTCTACGCTATAAAACCTGCAACAGTCGCTGAATTGAGAGCAGCCATTGAACGAGAATGCACACAAATACCAAACGAAATGTTTCGTGATGTTTGCGATTCCATTGCTTCGCGTTATCAGCAGTGCCTGGACCAGAACGGACGTCAGTTTGAAAACAGGCGTTGACAAAACAATTAAATAATGTCTGTAGATTCTATTACATTTTGAAAATGAAATGTATTTTAATAAACACTGCCTTTATAAGTATTTAAAGTGTGTATACATTTTTTTGGGACGCCCTGTATATATATATATATATATATATATATATATATAAAGCTAGAAAACTAGTAGTTTAACTATAACAATATAATGCAATTTTAATTACGTAAATATCCGATACGATATTTTCTGTTTCATGGAATTAATAGCATTAGTGATAATCGATAATTTAACAACGAGACGCATCAGTGAAGAAAAGTTTCTAATTTCTTCGTGATACGCGATAAAAAACCTTCTCATCAAAATAAATAAGACCGCTTTTCCTACTTCCAAAAATTCCTTCGGCCTATAAAAAGCCAGGTCTTGAAGTTTGAAGAGCCCAGTGTTAATACGTAGTTTGGAAGGTGAGGATGTTGACTCTCTGATCATGGTTTAGTGAACTTTGTTCGACAATTAATTTTCAAAAAACTGCAAACAAATTTTACAAAAAAAAGTTGTATATACAAAATTATGCATATAAGGTAAGTCAAAATGTTAAAAATAATTACGCACAAATTATATTTTTATTTTGGATATTATTTAATTAATAATATTTTCGTTGGCGCTTCTATTAGCCTAAAATATTTGTAATCATTCCTTGTTTACAGTACCTTGAAAACGATGCACACCAAATATTATCCTTAAATAATATATATATATATATATATATATATATATATATATATATATCGAGAGAGAGAGAGAGAGAGAGAGAGAGAGAGAGAGAGAGAGAGATATCTTGATAATTACACATTACCATCACTGATACCACTGTCCACTATAACTATACAGTATTCCAATAGGCTTGATTAAACTATGAACTATCCAGCATATCAAGACACAATTTATAAATACTACAGTAACTCCCACCCTCCAAAACTTCGTTACAGTTCACCGACGGAGGCGCTGTATAAGGCGTGGTTTTTCTCCCGCAGAAGGAAAGGAAGTTCCGAATTATGATCCTGATGGGGGGCTCCCCCACACTTCGAAATGTTTATTTCAGATGAGGGGATGCGAGGGGTCCAAAAATGGGATCATGTCTTAAGTCTCTCTCTCTCTCTCTCTCATATATATATATATATATATATATATATATATATATATATATATGAATAAAACCACGAAGGAAAGGAAACACAGAGTGATGCTCAAGCGCTTTCGTCTAATGACATCCTCAGGATGTCAGTGTTCCTGAGGATGTCATTAGACGAAAGCGCTTCAGCACCATTCTGTTTCCTTTCCTTCGTGGTTTTATTCATCAAATATTTTTCACGTGTTACTTTCGTGAAATAATTTATATATATATATATATATAAACACACGTTTTGAATGAATTATTATTCCAGTTCCTGAAGATTGTTAAGAATCTCGTAAAAAGTTTGTAAAATATAAAGATTTAGCAATTCTCTTTGATTAAAAGTATTTCAACAGAAGTGCTGAATAAATAGGCAAAAAATAATTATGGTTTTTCGTCCATTCAATGATAATAATAATAATAATAATAAATAATCATAATTAGGTGACCCCACGCTAAATGCGCTATTGCTATTTATACTAATATAGGTAATATTTCCAAGTAATAATTCTTAATTTCCTGTCATTTTTTTCTCCCTTCGCATAAAACATTGACGTAATTTTGTACAGTGCGATGTATCACGTATGTTATATATGTATACATTCGTCACACATACGTAAACATAGTCTGTTCATCCATTATTATATGTACAGTGTGTCCACAATGTCTTGTCACTCCAGTAAAATACTAACTGACTTTCGTTTTTCTTTCAGACCCATTTGAAATGTGTGAAAACAGTAACTATACGATTGAACAACGCATATTGGCTAGTACCTGAGTCCATGAGCGACCACGTAATGGCAAAAGCATTGAAAATATTCGTGCAGACTTCCAGGACCGATGGAATGGTGCAGCTCCTTTTTGGTCGCTCATGGACCCAGGTACTACCCAATATGCGTTGTTCAATCGTATAGTTACTGTTTTCACACATTTCAAATGGGTCTGAAAGAAAAACGAAAATCAGTTAGTATTTTACTGGGATGACAAGACATTGTGGACACCCTGTACATCATAGCTAATAATGGTTACAGCAAAGCAAAGAAAAAGATTACTTGACAGCCGCAACTTTTTAGTAACTAATCCTTGCGAATGGTTGATTCAATCGTTTAAATTTATTATCCCCCAAAAGTAAACATCGTTCAGCTTGGTTGAATTAATCAACTCGATGCTTGGTTTAGTTGTCATAATTTCTAACTATGCATCTCGTTGTTGTAACTATTTCTTTTTTTGTGTAACAGTGGTCAACCGTGCGGATGAAATAAAGCCATATAATCAACCAATCAATCGTCTTACCCTCCCACCAATCTCCTGGTAGGCCTGATGGTGGACCTGTTCGTGGGAGAGCCTCGCAAAATGTTGCCATGCGAGTCTATCATGGTACAGTCGCTCCTCCTCCACTTCCGCGGAAGAGGTCACCCTCCCCTCCAGACCATCCTCAACATTTTGGATCCACCTCATTCTCGGTCTACCTCTCGGCCTTCTTCGTTGTGGTTGCCATGTCAAAAGTTTTGCTGGGTATCTCTCTTCATCCATACATTTAATGTGTCCATACCAGCGCAGCTGCGCTCTTTATACAAAGTTCAAGATGGAATCTACTTACAAATCTCTTTGTACATCTTCATTTCTCATGTGATCCCAGTGTGTTCGACCTTTTATAAATCTCAAAACTTTCATTTCTGCCGCTTGTATTCTAGATCTGGTTTTGGATGTTAATACCCATGTTTCAGATCCATACTGTAAGTTAGAAAAGATTTTAATATAATTTCGTACATTAGTACTTTTACTTTTGTGGGGATGATTGAATCTCTCAAAAGCGAGTACAGCATGTTAATGTGCTTGCTGTACATAACGATTCTATTATTGATTTCCTTTTCACCAGTCCTCTTTCATTTATATTAACACCCAGATAATGAATATCTTAGACCCGTTTTAGTTATTGTTCTCCGAGCCAGATATTGCACTCTCTGTCCTCTCGAGAGAGTATTATCACTTCAGATTTGTTAATACTCATTTTCATATCCTTTCTCTCCAGTTCCGTTTTCCATCTGCGAACCACGTTTTGTGAATCTTGCATACTTGGGGTTATTAATCCAATATCATCAGCATATACCAATGTTAAGGTAGATTCACCTAGCTCATAAATTAATCTCATTATCCTATCGACAAATACGATGAATATGGGAGATAATACACTGCCCCGCTTCACACCACACCCGACGTTAAACCAGTGCTCACTTCCTGTCTGTGATTTTAGCACGCTTCTGCTGTACTTATAAACCTATCAATAGTTTGCAATAATCACAAACTTTACCCCTTAATCGAGTTAATGTGATAAAGACATTACCCCCTCTCAAAACTGGCGAGTTAAAATTAAATGTTTGAGTAATTCAAATACCTCCTACACGAGATAGGTTATTTTCAGTTTATTTTTGGATACGATACCACCATCTTAATTTACAATGGGGCTGTATATCCTCACTTTTTTTACAGGGTGAGTCAAAAGTCCTACCTTAAAAATAACTATACAATAAATACCTTTGAGGCGGGACTTTTAATTCGCCCTGTATAACTGTAAATTGAAAATAGCCTACCTCCCGTAGGAGCTATTTGGACTACCCAAATTAGTTGCTTTTAACTCACTAGTTTTGATCAGGGTTGCCAACTCAAAATTATAAATGTCGCTAAAAGCACCCAGAAAAGTCGCTAAAAAGTCGCTAAATTAAAACAAGTTTGCTCGTAAAAAGTAGCTGAAGATAAAACTACATATAACTAAACGAAATCGTAAAAAAAGATAACTAACCTTCTTTTATCCTAATTTTCCATAATTCATTATAGTTCGATGGTGGTGTTTCTGTTTCAATCTATTAACAATTAATCAAAATAAAATTTCATAATTAACATTCGAGTATTTAGTAAATTAAAAAAGTTATAGATTTTAGGGAAATAACATGGTTTTCGTGTACGCAAATTATACTAAATTACATCACATTTTTTCAATTTTTTTTGTAATGAAATCGCCTGAAAATAATCTCAAGTAGCCCAAAGACAAATATCAGTTGCACAAGAGAGTAAAAATTAGCCAAATTTGCGATTTGTCGCCCAATCTGGCAACTCTGGTTGCCACTGGCCACCCTTTATATAGGCCAGTATAGAAGACTTTCCCTACAACTCTTAAAGTCGCTAAATTTGTCTCCAAATTTTTAGAAAAATCGCTAAAATGTCGCTGGTCGCTAAGAAGCATAAGAAGTCGCTAGATTTAGCGACAAAATCGCTAAATTGGCAACTGGTTTTGATAGTGATGAAATTCTTAAACGATAGAATAAATGAAATTATAGATAATACATTCACAACTTTTTTTTCAAAGTACTTTTTCAACGATTTTCGTTTATCAATGTTTCGCTCCTAGCTCAAGTAGTCTAGCTTAGAACTTAATCTAATTATAGATTACATTATGTTAGATTAAATTTTAACTTACTCTATACATGATCTACGAATCCCAGATGGAATGCTGAAACGAAAAAGCCGACATTATCAATGGCCAAATAAGATTAGATAAGGCCAAACACTAACGAATAAGAGAATACTAACAGTCCAAAGTTTCAAAGGAATTGATTTTAATTCCACAAAAAATTTACAGAATCCAATTCCAATTCCGGCTACAAACCTTCTTTCGGGAAGAATTTATATAATACCCGGAAATCAAAATTCACGATTGGCTTCATTCAACCATGCAGTGCCATGTATCCAATTAATAGAAATTCTGTTTACTGATGCGTGGCACTGCATGATGTATGGAATAGTTTCAATAAAACCGGTATCGTCTTCGTAAAACCGGTTCTGGCAGGTCTATACACGTGGCAACTGGAATTGTAGATTTGGTTTTTGCAATATTGTTGAAAGTGGATCAGTGGATCAGACTTGTTTCTTCTTAAGACATTACAAAATTGTAAACAAGCTGAAACATTCACACTGAGGGATATATATATATATATATATATTGTAGATGAATTGTACAATTAAACACTTAAAATAAATAAATGATTCACACACACAAGGAAAAATAAAAAGCGAATTCAAGGACTTTTGTGTATTCAACAATACATCTGAAGAGTTGTACTGTTGAATAAACAGAAAGCTTTGGAATCACTTTTAATTTTCCTTGTGGGTGTGCATCATCTACTAAGGCTAACAAAGATCCTAATATCCACTCTAAGGTTAGCCTGAGAGAAAGAAGAGAGTAGGGAGTTAAAAGAAGAGAATAAGGGGTTAAGTAAGTAGCAAAACCTATCATTCGTTGGTTAACATTCATTCAGAAAAAGAAGAGAAAGACTCACCATCATCATCCGCCGGCCACTGCCGACAAGTCGGAAAAATAGTCGAAGAGAATAGGAAAGGGGTGAAAGATGAAAAGAAGTAAAATAAGAACGCTTACAAACCATGCAAACACAGTCTTAACTCGAACGCTGTCATACCATGCAAACTACAGACATGCAAGTAAAGAGAAGATAAGAACAAAAAAAAAGTATGAAGAGTATAACAAAAAGTGGGTTAGTTTACGCTCTATATATATAACCTTTGGTTAGCTTCCGCCCGAATTGTTCATTCTGACGAAGGTCAAGCTTTTCACTCCACCTTAGACCTACAGTTTAACGTGGAATCCGAACCACGCCCCATCAGCAGCCCAGCGCGCACAGTGCCACAAATGGGTTAAAAAACGGCCAAAATTATTTTTTTCAATTGTACTTAGTTTTATGTAGTTGAAATGTTTAATTATGATTTATTTTAATAAAAATTATGTTTAGTACCTTTTGTATATATGTAATGGTGACATATTGAGTGATTTTTCTATAAATAATAATAATATTCCAAATCAATAGGTTATGACCTACTGTAGTTTCTTAAGTTTCTCAAATTACTAAAAATATACTAAACAGATAATTGTTAATTAGGCCTATGTTTTGCAGATTTTGTCAAATGACACTAAAATAAGTATGGTTTCATTTTAATCACTATACACATCTATTGTTTAAAACATTATTTGATAACCTGCCACTATATCAGAAGGGGTAAATAAAAAACATCGTAATACCTCTTAAAGTTTATGAAATTAATTCCCCCAAAATAAGTGTGACAACTGATATGAAAAAAAGTGTAAATAGTGTAAACAAAATTACAAAAACTTCATATTTAGAACATATCTTCCTCATCAGAACTAATATTTAAATTCTCTAATATTTCACTCTCTTTTAAAAGTGAACGTGCCTCTTCTGACATCTCTCTCAATTTGGGGTTTCTATTCTTTTTTCGAACTGTACTAATGACTGGATCGCTTGATACTAAAAGATAATGAATTTGATCTTGCATAGTATTCAGTCGAGATGTTTTTCTGGAATGATGGAGACGAACATTTCTTATTACTTTATGTAGACATTCTTGGCATTCTTCTGAATAAGAACCAATTGGATATAGATGATTTTTCATCACCAAACCTCCATGTAGAAGTACTTTGTGTACTGAAGCAGGAATTTTATACCATGGATATAAATTTACAATAGTCGTAGCAGCTTTTCGACAATAAGATTCAAATTTTGCAATGTTAGTTAATACATGAAAAACATGTTCTAACACGCAAAGTCGCAAATAGTCGCAAAAAAGTTTTGTTTCTTTGATTTACTTAAAGATTGCATTAATGTTTAACACAAAAATTACATTCCCCAAAATCCCCCATTTTTTGTTTTGCTAATTTTACACATTTTCTAGATAACAATTTAATCTGTAATCTATGATATTGCCATAGTTTTTTTAATTAATGCTATCTTTTAGTTTTCAATAAAAAAAATATGCATGAAAATGTTCTAAACTGTTTATTCTTTCAATAGAACTAAGCAGAACATAAAACTACAGACAATTTTTTGTGATATAGTAACTTCAAGTAAGTTGTTAGAACAAACATATTTTGTCCCCTCCAAGATATTTTAAGACAATGTATATTATTTCGTAGATTTTTCTTGCCTTAATGTAAGAGAATAAAATTTCAAATACTTAAATCAGTAAGTAGAAGTGTTTTATTTTGACGTGGAAATGGTTTTAATAGAATTTACTAAAATTTGTTATTTTTTGTTTTTGACCGTTTTTTAACCCATTTGTGGCACTGTGCAGCGTCTTAACCACTAGGCAACCTAGGGTACCCATTTATCTACCAACCACTTTCTTTATTGTGTAGAAGGATGAACAGCTGGGTTTTTCTGCGCGCCGGCTGCCGTCGGGTCTCGAACCCGGGGCCGATGGTTTCGTAGTCAGCGACGCTAACCACTACACCACATCTTCAAAATTCATTTAGATTGGATTAGATTATAAGAAAATGCGTTTATTAAAACTATAGATTGGTTTGAAATAAAGTCAGTTAAATTGGTTGCGGAAATTGGATTAAATTAAAAATGGAGTGAACAAGATACTATAAATTATGATAAGTGGATTCTCTTTATAATGCAGTTTTATGAGCGAGACTGGTGAAATTGATGACAAGAAATCGGATTATTAAAAACAATTAAACATGCACTTTATATATATATATATATATATATACAGGGTGTCCGAGAATTATCTGTACAATGTTTGGCTGTTATTAAAAGTCAACCATGAAGTGTAGAAATTCCAGTGTTGTCCCATTTTACAGAGAATCTCATTAAGTTTTTTCTGATACCAAGTTTTGACAAGTTTTTTAGAAATTCCAGTGTGTCCGAACATTATCTGTACAATTTCATCTTTTAATAAAATTCTTGATAACACACGTAAAATTCTTAAACAAGATTATTTAGAATCTGTATTTTCAAAAGTTTCTTTTATTAAAGTAACGTTGTTACACACATTCGATATGTGCACCATTAGTGATTCGCAAAACATCCAATCGATACTCCAAATGTTGCCATGTACGCTGCAGCATATCCACATCAATTCGCTCAATAGCAGCTGTGATTCTTGTTTTTAAATCATCAATGTCTGTCACCCGCGTACATTTCTAAAAAACTTGTCAAAACGTGGTATCAGAAAAAACTTAATGAGATTCTCTCTAAAATGGGACAACACTGGAATTTCTACACTTCATGGTTGACTTTTAATAACAGCCAAAAATTGTACAGATAATTCTCGGACACCCTGTATATATATATATATATATATATATATATATATATATATATACAGGGTGGCGCAAAAGAGAAGAGTCAAAGGAGCCAAGAGAATGGATTTTTTCCGTTCTATGGCCGCCACTATTTATAAATAAAAATTACTTTTTTACTTTAAAAATTTATAATTTATTCAATGATGAACCTCTGACTCCTGACTTGCGCCACACTCTCAGTACCTGCCCCGCGACTCTTCTTCGTGCTTTGTTTATCGCTATCTGTTTTTCTGTCTCAGATTTCGCATCCATCGTCGGTCATTATAACCTCGAAATCTATTGCTTTCTCGCTTCTCTGGATTTTCTGTCTATTCTGTCTATTCTGTCTATTCCTGTCTATTTAGCTCCTCATTTCTTCCATATTTCAAGAGCTGAAATTTCTCGGTTTTCAATTTCATGCTGTTGTCTTCTGACCATTTGTATATTCTGTTCGTGTCCCTCTGTAGGGCCTCCACCTCACCTTTTCTGCGTCACTGATTTTTGTATCGTCGACAAAGGATGTTACTGCACTGTTGCTGGTTACTTCATTGTCTATGTCTGTTAACATGATAATGAATAGGAGTGGGACCAATACTGTTCCTTGTGGTACTGAGCTGCGGACTTCCGATTCTGATGATGATATACCTTGGATTTTTGAGAGAGAGAGAGAGAGAGAGAGATTCTATTGCGAATTGTAACTGGATTGCAACAGCTATGTAACATATTTGTATAATTCATATTAATGAAAGTGATTGACTGAATTTGAAAGACTTTCAAATGAGGTTAATTTGATGCCTTTGATGTTAGTTACACACTTGTGACGGATGATTAATATTTGCTAAGTAATAAATCAAGTGTAATTTTTAATTTATAAACAAACAATCTATTTATGGATACTTTCGCATATGCAAATGATATATGATATATATATATATATATATGATATATGATATATATATATATATATATATATATATATATATATATGATATATATAATATATATATATATAAATATATATAAATATATATA
The DNA here is from genome assembly GCA_023014485.1 of Bathynomus jamesi. Lineage (NCBI taxonomy): Eukaryota > Metazoa > Arthropoda > Malacostraca > Isopoda > Cirolanidae > Bathynomus > Bathynomus jamesi. The sequence goes on from JAJOZX010003963.1 coordinate 51,440, forward strand.
TATATATATATATATACACGATAATAATAACTGGGAGTGTCTACAGCATAAACTGACGAAAATAGCTCGAACAATGGATAGGGATTTGTGTATTCTTTGAACAACGTTAACACAAAGCATGGTTACTTTTAATGGTGATAAAGGACGTACGGAAAAATCGTCAGTAAATTGGCTCCCTATTTACCCGGCAATGCTGCTGCGAGTGGTTCATATACCCTAAAACGGGCATATGGGCGGAATGGTGTTGCGTGTAAAATATGAAACTTTTCATCTTACTTCCTTCAAGTTATGATAACGATGATTGTTTTAACCCTTTAAGGACCATTACCGCAGCATATGCGTTCACTCTATCACCAAAAAGTATATAGGTTTTATCGTTATTCAAAACTAAATATTTTAGTAATAATTAGTCACTGAAATGATACACATTTTGGGTTCCTTTCCCCACCACAACTAAATGACACCAATATAAACACGTAGAGACATTTATAGAAATGAGGCATTGTAGTCCAATTTATATTATTATTTTGGTGTCACTTTAAAATACCATCCCTCGTGGAAGGGTTAAGCATCGATTATTATTATTAATGTATACATAGGCGGATTTACGTATAGGTAGAGTAGCCTTGGCGGCAAATTTTGTCGCATTTCAACCTAAATAGGGGCAAAGAAATCAATAATAGAAAGAAGTAACTTACAAGCAAACTAACAAATTAAATTGATTCACAAAATAAGTTTTAAAATGAAAAAAGAACAACAGCCTTTAATAACGAACTAACAATATCAAATGGCACAGCTATGACAACTTAATCCCTGCCAAGGGGCGGCAAAATGCAAGTACGCCTTTCAATATATATATATATATATATATATATATATATATAACTGCAATGACCACGCAGTATATTAATGTATAGAAACGACGTAAGTATAGAGGAGTGTTCTGCACACGAGGAAGAGAAATAACGAACAAATGAAAAATGAGGTGACCGCCCGGGAATCGAACCCAGAATCTTCCGATTGCCGGTCAGATATGCTACCACTACACCACGGGCCTCGATCAGTCAGAAGTCGTAATTCTCCTACATAGGGCAGAAACCAATACCTTGAGAGGGCACCCTCGCAAATCGTGAATATGTACATTTAACTGCAATGACCACGCAGTATATTAATGTATAGAAACGACGTAAGTATAGAGGAGTGTTCTGCACATGAGGAAGAGAAATAACGAACAAATGAAAAATGAGGTGACCTCCCGGGAATCGAACCCAGGATCTTCCGATTGCCGGTCAGATATGCTACCACTACACCACGGGCCGGCAATCGGAAGATCCTGGGTTCGATTCCCGGGCGGTCACCTCATTTTTCATTTGTTCGTTATTTCTCTTCTTCGTGTGCAGAACACTCCTCTATACTTACGTCGTTTCTATACATTAATATACTGCGTGGTCATTGCAGTTAAATGTACATATTCACGATTTGCGAGGGTGCCCTCTCAAGGCATTGGTTTCTGCCCTATGTAGGAGAATTACGACTTCTGACTGATCGAGGCCCGTGGTGTAGTGGTAGCATATCTGACCGGCAATCGGAAGATCCTGGGTTCGATTCCCGGGCGGTCACCTCATTTTTCATTTGTTCGTTATTTCTCTTCCTCGTGTGCAGAACATTCCTCTATACTTACGTCGTTTCTATATATATTATATATATATATTAATATAGATATATATATTATATATATATATTAGGGTGTCCCAAACTCATAGGGGGCCAAATTTGTTTTCGGGATACAAATCCGCTCGTGTTGCGCTCTTTTGATGTTTCCCATTAGAAGTCTTCCTGTAAAATTTCAGAGAGATCGAAGGAAATTTAAAGGTCCCGAACTTTGAACACTTTATTTCTCCTCTTAACTGAAAGGCAAATTAACTGAAATACTTCTCTCAAAAGTTCCATCACAAAGATGATTATACAAAATAAACATGTATTTTAATCTTAACACACAAAAAACAATTTCAAAGCATCACATTTATGCATTTTAACTAAACACGTGTTTCATGAGATCCGTTTTTGTTCCCTTCCGGCTCACATTCCGTCGGTGTGAGTGGACAGTTCGAAGGAGGAACTGGAGGTCTTCTTCATCACGGCACAGAGGTTTGCTTGTGTATTTCTCAATGAGGGCGATGCCTCGCTCTGCTGCATCATTGACCACCATCAGTTCTGCAGCTCGGCTCTTTGCCAGACGGTAGTTTTTCGTCAGTAGGCCATGTTTCAGGGTCTTTGGTGAGGAACGTGGGCTCAACTTGGAGAAACTGGAAGAGTGTGGTGGATCGACTCGTCACCCACGGACTTAAACGGCCATCCACTTGCAGTCCCTTGCCTTGGACCCGTTTGAGTCCTTTCCCAGGGCGCTTTTTCAGGTTAGCCGTCATGTTATGCTTTTCATTGTCGTCAACTCTGTCATCAAACAGTGCAAGACAGATTAAGTCCTCCGAGATATACGACAGATGACGGAGCACAGCCTGGTAAGCTGTGTTTCCAACGTCCTTGTCAGGGTAACCTACAAGAAGATTGCACAGCCTAACGTCATTTTTGGGAGATTTGATGGCGATGGGAGCCTCGTGCCAGTGACGCACGTATACAAGGCTCACGAAGAGAGCCATACGGCGAACCCCTTGCAGTTCTTGGAGACGAAGTTCGGAGAACTGGGACTGCAGTAATGCTATTTTCAGGCAGTAAATAGCTTTGGCCATCCATCTGGCCTGATGGTAAGCCCCTGGAGGCCGAAGCTTGTAACGTCCTACGTCATCTCCGAGGTACAAGAGGCTCAGTCGAAGAAGTTTCATAATCCTCTCGAGGATGATTACCACTTCTTAGGGCATCGCGGAGATAGTCTATTACCTCAAGTCGCATTTGTGAAAGGCAAGCATTGTCATTTATGAAGGCTTTAGCCACCTCGTCCTTGTCAAATGCATCCAACTGACAGTGGTTCATTGATGGCCAGGCCTCCTTGAATCTCCTGAAAAGTGGGATTTGAGGACTTGGTGGTGTTCCTAGGCACACGACGAAGACATCCTTGAGAATCACTTCGTGAACGTGATGACGGCAAGCAAACCATAAAAGAGATCTTCCCAATGCCGCTTCCAAACACGCACCTTGCACTATCCCTGTGTTTGATGCCGTCGTGTCAAACACCATGCCTATGATCTTGTCCTCAATTCCGACTAGGGTGAGCGCTTGATGGACTGCGCTTGCCATTTGCTGTCCTGTGCCGTCTATTATTTTCGGTGCTCCTAATAGCTCTTCCACACCATCCCCAGTCACCACAACAGCAATCCGATCGATTGACTTACCCTCCTGTTCGATGTCAGTGAGTATCTTTGTGTCCCAGTGGATCTGCAGTCGAGGTGGAAGCTGCTCGAGGTGGCCAATAACATTGGTCCCAATCATTGTACGGGCCTTTTGTCGGAAGCGGTGAACCGTGCTCTTTGATGGAACACTGTCAGGACCGAGAGCTAGTGATTTTGCAGTCGCAGCAAACGCTGATGTTGCTTGTCGAACAGAAAGGCCCTCGCGATCCCAAGTTGCTGCCAGGTCAAGATCACTCAGACTTTCTTTTAGTCTGTCATGTTTGGGAGCTTTCGAAGGTTTAAGTCCACAAGTGACGGCTTCGTTTCCACTGTCAGCTGACGATGTGCTAGAACTGCTGTCGGTAGCCTCTTCTGTGACTCCTACAGCTAGAGCCTCCTCCGTTTGACGCCGGTGTGCCCGCTCATGAGCTCTTTCCCTTTCCTGTCTTTTCATTGTGGCTGCATTATATTTTCTATCTTCACCTCCCATGTAACTCGTATGTCGATCTGCCCTTTGGGAAATGAGGAATTCCTTGTCTTCAAGGGGGATATCTACCCGATCCAGAACGTCTGAGCGGGCGACATCAAAAATATCCTCCATATCAGCCAAGAATACATCCCGCTGCATATTGTAAGTCATTCCAGTCTTGTTCTTGTTTTTATACAAATTTCGATACCTCTGAACCAAAGCTTTCAGTTTAGTCGAGGCATGAACGGAGGTTGTTGCCAGATTCGAGTTGGCTCTAGCCCAGATTTCTAATACAGCCGATATTATAGCCTTGACACTGTTGGAATCTGTCTTCTTTTGGTCGCGGTGATGGTAGAAGAAAAGGAGCAACACGTCCATATTACTTGGTAATCGAGATTTAGCCAGCTCTGCTATCGGAGACCTCTCAAGAAGCCACAACTTGATGTTTGATCTTGTTAACGCCATAATGATCAATTCTGAAAACCAAAACAAATCATCAAACGTCGGGACCTCTAAATATCATCTGATCGAGTTGAAAATCACACAGCCAATACTTTAGCCCAAACCACATCCGGGCATGACACGAGTGGTCAGGTCGTGTTAAGAAAAAAAATTGGGACACCCTAATATATATATATATATACATTCAACTGCAAAGAACACGCAGTATAAATAACGTAAAGAACGACGCTTGTATAGGAGATATTCCGCGCAAGACGAGAAAGAGAAAACAACAAATGAAAAAATGAAGTACCACCTGGAATCGAACCCGGGATCTTCCGATTGCCGGTCAGACGCGATAACCACTACACCATGGACTTCACTCTTCCAAATGCCGTAATTCCTCTACATACTCGCAGAAACCAATGCCCCAAGGGGCACCTCCCCGCATGCCGTAACATTATATACATTCAACTGCAAAGAACACGCAGTATAAATAACGTAAAGAACGACGCTTGTATAGGAGATATTCCGCGCAAGACGAGAAAGAGAAAACAACAAATGAAAAAATGAAGTACCACCTGGGAATCGAACCCGGGATCTTCCGATTGCCGGTCAGACGCGATAACCACTACACCATGGACTTCACTCTTCCAATGCCGTAATTCCTCTACATACTCGCAGAAACCAATGCCCCAAGGGGGCACCTCCCGCATGCCGTAACATTATATACATTCAACTGCAAAGAAACACGCAGTATAAATAACGTAAAGAACGACGCTTGTATAGGAGATATTCCGCGCAAGACGAGAAAGAGAAAACAACAAATGAAAAAATGAAGTACCACCTGGGAATCGAACCCGGGATCTTCCGATTGCCCCTTGGGGCATTGGTTTCTGCGAGTATGTAGAGGAATTACGGCATTTGGAAGAGTGAAGTCCATGGTGTAGTGGTTATCGCGTCTGACCGGCAATCGGAAGATCCCGGTTCGATTCCCAGGTGTACTTCATTTTTTCATTTGTTGTTTTCTCTTTCTCGTCTTGCGCGGAATATCTCCTATACAAGCGTCGTTCTTTACGTTATTTATACTGCGGTGTTCTTTGCAGTTGAATGTATATAATTTACGGCATGCGGGAGGTGCCCCCTTGGGGCATTGGTTTCTGCGAGTATGTAGAGGAATTACGGCATTTGGAAGAGTGAAGTCCATGGTGTAGTGGTTATCGCGTCTGACCGGCAATCGGAAGATCCCGGTTTCGATTCCCAGGTGGTACTTCATTTTTTCATTTGTTGTTTTCTCTTTCTCGTCTTGCGCGGAATATCTCCTATACAAGCGTCGTTCTTTACGTTATTTATACTGCGTGTTCTTTGCAGTTGAATGTATATAATGTTACGGCATGCGGGAGGTGCCCCCTTGGGGCATTGGTTTCTGCGAGTATGTAGAGGAATTACGGCATTTGGAAGAGTGAAGTCCATGGTGTAGTGGTTATCGCGTCTGACCGGCAATCGGAAGATCCCGGGTTCGATTCCCAGGTGGTACTTCATTTTTTCATTTGTTGTTTTTCTCTTTCTCGTCTTGCGCGGAATATCTCCTATACAAGCGTCGTTCTTTACGTTATATATATATATATATATATATTTATATATATATATAATTTATTGAGTGATTTTTTAAACATGTGACTTTAAAAGGTTTGTATTTTTTATATTAATTGAAATAAAAGTATAAAGTTTTTACTGTACCTTCTCTTCACGCGGGAAATTAGTCCCGTATTGCAAACCTTGCTCAATGTGAGCTCCTCTCAGCTCA
>JAJOZX010003963.1:62500-90000 GCA_023014485.1 Bathynomus jamesi
ATGAATCAGTCTTCAGTACCCCAAAAAGTGACAAAGCGATACCTGACAGAGATGCATTCTTCGAAGAGAAATTGCAAGGAGAATGTATAACATACTTTGATTTTACCCCAGAAGATGTAGCGAGAGCTATAGGACAAATGAAACCACATTCAGCTGCAGGTCCGGACAATTGGAACGCATTATTGATTAAAAACTGTAAAAATGAAATAGCTACACCTTTATACTGGATATGGAGAAGATCCTAGACACGGGGGAAATACCGAGCATCTTGAAAAGAGCAAACATTGTCCCTATATATAAGGAGGGTATAGATCTCAAGGAAAGACGTCCCACCTCAAAGTATTTGAAAGAATAGTCAGAGAGAAAATCTACGATTTCTTGGAGACACTGGAAAGATTCAACGAAAATCAGCACGGATTCCGATCAGGTAGCTCATGCCTATCACAACTAATAGAGCACTATAACAATATCCTAGATGCACTTGAAGGCAATGAAACTACGATGTCATATACACGGATTTGGCTAAAGCTTTCGACAAATGCGATCATGGTATAATAGCACACAAAATGAAATATATGGGAATAACAGGCAAAGTGGGAAAATGGATCTACAACTTCCTCAGAGAACGTCTACAGGTCGTCAAAATTCAAGGTATATTATCAGAATCGGAAGTACGCAGCTCAGTACCACAAGGTACAGTACTGGCCCCACTCCTGTTCATTATCATGCTAACAGACAGACGGCGGAGTAAGCAGCAACAGTTTGGTAACATCCTTTGCAGACGATACAAAGATCAGCAGAAAAATCAGCGATGTAAATGGAGTAGAGGCCTTGCAGAAGGACGGACACGAACAAAATATACAAATGGTCAGAAGACAACAACATAACATTTAACATGGAAAAATTTCAGCTCTTGAGATATAGTTGAAATAAGGAACTTAAACAGACGGCATATTATGCTCCAGATAGACAGGAAATTCAGAGAAGTACGAAAGCGATCGATCTCGGGATAATAATGACAGATGATGCGAAATTTGAAACACAAAATCAGATAGCGATAAATAAAGCAAAAAGAATTGCGGGACAGGTAGTAAGAACGTTCAAAAGAAGGGACAGGACAATAATGATTCCCCTGCTGAGAACACTGATTATATCCAAATTTGAATACTGCTCAGTCTTGACGTCCCCATATAAAAAGGAAGAAACTAATAGACTAGAACAAACTCAGACACATTTCACAACAAAGACTGATGGTTGCAAAGAGCTCAACTACTGGGAAAGACTACGTAAACTAAATCTGTACTCCCTGGAAAGAAGAAGAGAGAGATACACCATAATCTACAGTATATATGGAAAATGATCGAAAAACTGGTACCAAACCTCAAACTAAACCCACTTACCATTCAAACAACACTGGAAAATAGGAAAGGCAGGATGTGTAGTGTTCCCAAATTAAAGACTCGACAAGGGACCTCTTCAACACTGAAGGAAAATAGCTTGGTTGTCAAGGGGCCAAAACTTTTTAACCAGCTTCCAAAGGACCTCAGAAACGTTACAGGTGTCAAAGTTGAAGTCTTCAAAGAGAAGACTAGATGCCTGGCTCAAGACGGTACCAGATGAGCCGGGTGTACCTGGCTATGTACGGTGAAGAGTTCAAAAAGCAACTCTTTCCTCCACCAAGCCAGGCTCAGAGGCGGAGCCACCAGCTTGACTTTCGCGTGAAGAGAGACCAACACACGGAACATCAACGAGGTTAACGAGGAGGTTACGTATACACACACACACACACACACACACACGCACACGCACACACGAAAGAAAATTAAAACACGAAATTGTGCTTAAGCGCTTTCGTCTAATGACATTCTCAGGAACACCAGGAACACTGAAATTAATAATAAGATTGAGACTGTATAAAATTCACAAAGAAAAACAAAAATAATATGATTGATACAGAAAATAGTTTAGGAGGAGCATACAATTCACGTGGAATAGCTACCAGAGTTTTAGCGTCTTGTTTGCCCTTCTTATCCAAATCTGTTCTGAATGAATTCAAAATAACAGCATCGAGCGGAAAAAGGCACTGGCTAAGGTTGAAATTGTTTTTAAGTTGAATAATGGCAGCATCAAAAAAGTTTCTATTAACCATGTTGCTTGAGTGAAACAGAATTGAAGAATTATTCCAATGAATACAATGGGACAACTCTGACAAGTGGACAAAAAGAGCATTGGACGACCTGTAACAGAATATTGATGTTGTTTACACGAGTGTTCAAATCTTTTCCCGTTTGTCCAATGTAAAAGGAGTCACATTGTTTACAACCAATTTTATAGATAATGCCCGAATTATTGGTAGGACTATTCTTTATTATGACATTTTTCACAATACTCTCATATGAAAATACTGCAGGAATGTTCAAAAGTTTAAGTACGTTAGCAACTCCTAAAAAGCCTGGGAAAAATGGAAGTAGTAACATAACCCTCGCACTTTGTCGAAGAATATTATTCACACGATAAAAGGTTCGTTTTTTAGGCATTGCTAATGTACTTAAACTTTAGAACATGAATGAAGTATTTTCATATAACAATATTGTGAAAAATGTTATAATAAAGAATAGTCCTACCAATAATTCGGGCATTATCTATGGTTGTAAACAATGTGACTCCTTTTACATTGGACAGACGGGAAAAGATTTGAACGCGTGGAAAACATCAATATTCCGTTAGAACGAGACAGTCGTCCAGTGCCCTTTTTGTCCACTTGTCAGAGTTGTCTCATTTATTCATTGAAATAATTCGTCAATTCTGTTTCACTCAAGCAACATGGTTTATAGAAACTTTTATGAGGGTGCCATTATTCAACTTACAAACAATTTCAACCTTAGCCAGCGCTTTTTTTCGCTCGATGCTGTTTTTTTGAATTCATTCAGAACATATTTGGATAAGAAGGGCAAGGCACTAAAACTCTGATAGCTTATACACTTGAATTGTACAGTATGCTCTTCCTAAAATATTTTCTGCACCAATCATATTACTTTTGTTTTTTCTTTGTGATCTCTATATATAGCCTCAGTCTTATTATTAATTTAGTGTTCTGAGGATGTTATTAAATGAAAGCGCTTGAACACTATTTCGTGTTTTAATTTTCCTTCGTAGTTAGTGTCACCATACCTAATAAATTATATGTTTTGTTATTGGTTAATTGCCTCGTGCCCCAACAAATCAGCAACATCCTACAAAACGTGCCGAAACACGTTTTGTAGGACGCTGTATTTTTGTGTGGTCAAGGGCAATTGCATTATATTGCATCTTGGATTATGTATACTGTATGTACAAATGTAAGGTAAAATTAATCAACAAAAAAACAATAGATTTAAAAAACGCCGCCCAAAATTATTACCGTACTTTGTAATTTTTTATATTTCTTGAAACTTTTCCCTCAATTGAGCAGTGAGCATTCGTTATTTTGTATTTAAACGATACGTCATATTCCTTAATTAAAAAAAATATATATTCAACAACGTTATTTTTTTAACAATTTTAAGCATCCTCCATCCGATGTAGGTCATAAAATTATTCGCCTTCATTAGCGGTTAAAACGCATGTTGAGAGAATATATATATATATATATATATACACACACAAGTTAACATCGTAAAGATGCACTTCTTTTGTACCATTTAAAAAGGAGATGCAGGTCGTTAATTCTCTTCTCTCTCTCTCTCTCTCTCTCCTCTCTCTCTCTCTCTCTCTCTCTCTCTCTCTCTCTTCTCTCTCTCTCTCTCTCTCTCTCTCCATCAGCAATGTACCCTGCTCCCAAACGTGCATGTTTCGAGTTGAAAATAATGAAAATAAATTGCATAAAAAAAAAATTTAAAAAAGTAAATAAATAAAAATTAATTAGGCCTTTTCCGGTTAGGGAAGAGAAAAAGAGGAGCTGTCGTACCATATATATATATATACACATTCAATTTAAAAAAATGTCCCGTCGTCAAGCACCATGTTTTTTACCAATAAATACTGGGAAAAAACATGAAATTTTACAAGAAGACTTTTTGAACCGAGTGTATATATATATATATATATATATATATATATATATATATATATATATATATATATATATATATATATATATGGCGTGAAGTCAGGATAAGCGGGGCATGCGCCTCCTACCCAGTTAAAAGTCAAATTACAAAAAGTCAGTATATTACTACAGAAATCGAAAACTAATATAAAGTTATGATGTTTGTATAATATATATATATATATACAGTCGATTCAAAAAGTCTTCTTGTGAAATTTCATGTTCTTTTCCAGTATTTATTGGTAAAAAACATGGTGCTTGACGACGGGACATTTTTTTTAATTGAATGTGTACTATATATATATATATATATATATATATATATATATATATATCGTACGACAGCTCCTCTTTTTCTCTTCCCTAGCCCGGAAAAGGCCTAATTAATTTTTATTTATTTACTTTTTTAAATTATTTTTTTTATGCAATTTATATATGCAGCTACAGCTTAGCACGCCACTGATATATATATATAGTGGCAAACTAGTAATTGGACGCTTGGAAGTGAAAGTGACTCAAGTACATTCAGAAAGCCAGAACTTAATAAGTGATTCAAGTACTTGAGTTTCCAGATCACAGCTTTCTTCTTCCCAGAAAGTGAGATTTGAGTCACTGAGTTATTTGAGTCATTGAGTTATTTGAGTCACTTCGTAGGCAAGCAATCGGCCTGCAAAATGTGATTCAAGTACTTGAGTCACTTTGTCAAAAATCGGTAAAAAAAAATGCATTTAAATCTCTTTCACTCCCAAAGCGTCCAATTTCCGAACTAGAAAAGTGGACGTTTTAACGTTAACCGGATATTAACGTTAACCGGATATTGCTCTTTTGGCATTATAATAAAACCTGCTCGTATGTGGATCATCCAATTAACTCAAACAGGAAAGATCGACGATACAAAATGTGCAAAAAAAGTATAAAAAAGTGTTTATTCATTTCAAGAAAAAAATATATATATACAGGATGCAGGTGTCGTTGTAAGCTATGTATGATAAACGTTTAAAAAATTACTGTTAACTGTACCTCTACAATAACTATATATAAAATTGAGAATTTTAACCCTCATCCCCCCTCGGATGTACACGGTATCCATAAATTAATTATCTTTACAGATTCAATATAACTTATGGACACCCTGTATTTCATACCAATATATACATTAGAATTAAGTTACGCACAGTAATATTAATAGCAATTCGTGAGGAAGGATAGAAACTGACGCAGCTCAGGCCAACTAATGTGGCCCATTGCTCTAACTCCTCTATTATATTATTACTAGTAGTATGGGGAGTCGAACTCCCGACCTCACTGTCATCGCTTCACTTATTGAGAAACATTTCTTGGGATTGTTCAGTTCTTATCTCTCATGTACAGGGTGTCCGAGAATTATCTGTACAATTTTTGGCTGTTATTAAAAGTCAACCATGAAGTGTAGAAATTCCAGTTTTGTCCCATTTTACAGAGAATCTCATTAATTTTTTTCTGATACCAAGTTTTGACAAGTTTTTTAGAAATTCCAGTGTGTCCGAACATTACACTGGGCAACACGTATTTTATTGAATGATATCTGACACTTGATTCTAGGTAATTTGGGTGCGCTGAATACGAATTTCAACTCGGTTTGGCTCTATCAGGTCCTGATTCTTGTCGACAGCCTATGTGCCATTTTCCAGATTTTTCAAATTAGGACTAAAAAATTAAGTCATGTGTTAAATTTTTTTTTCAAGTTTCATGAATACAAGCAGTTCAAACTACAGTAAAATTACATTATAACGATAGAAATGACTTAAAATAAAAACAAACATATGAAGCTTTCACTGTGGCAAAAATTTCTTTTGTAAGACTTTCTAGCGTATTTGCTTGTTGATGGCAGGTCTCTTTTCAAGCACCAGCAGTAATCAGCCATCATGTGGGAATCCCAGCGGCCTTGGTACCGTTCCTCCATAATTTTGATATCTTGGTGGAATCTCTCCCCTTGTTCGTCACTTACATCACCTAAATTACTTGGAAATTGGTCAAGATGGCTATTCAAAAAATGCATTTTTATGCTCATATTGCAACCTAACTCTTTGTAGTCCCTTAAAAGTTTTTTACGATTTCTTCGGTTATCTGCCCTATAATTGCCTAAAAAGTTTTCTATCAAGTCCACGAATGAGAACCAGCCATTTTTTTCGCGTTCATTCATGACATTAGGAAAATTGCTGTCTTTAATCATTGTTCTTATTTGTGGACCGTCGAAAATTCCCGCCTTGATTTTTTCATAACTTAAACTTGGAAATTTTGAAGTTATGTATTTGAAACACTCGCCGTTCGTATCTAAAGCTTTTACATATTGTTTAATGAGGCCTAGTTTTATATGCAGAGGAGGAAATATGATTTTATCTCTGCTCACTAAAGGTGGATTAATTACGTTTTTTTCTCCGACAGTAAGTGATGTTCGTGCTGGCCAGATTTGTTTGAAATAATGTTCTTCCTTGGCTCTGCTGTCCCATAAGCAAAGGAAGCAGGGATATTTAGTATACCCTCCTTGTTGTCCTAGCAGAAAATTAACCATTTTTAAGTCACACATATGATCCACTCGTGCTCCCTATATTTGATAAGATTTAAAACCATTTCTATATGTTCATACTTTTCTTTTAATTTTGTTGAGTGCCCAATCGGTATCGAGCCGTATAGATTGCCATTATGCAACAACACACACTTAAGACTTCTTTTCGAACTGTCTAAAAACAAGCGCCAATCATTTGCATCGTAAGACTCAACCCCCATCTTCTTTAACAAACCAACTATGTCGCAGCAATATACTAAACTATCCTCTGTTCTAAAATATTTAACAAGTTCTTCTTCTCTTTTTCTGTAAAATGAAATGTATGTGTTTGAAGTAAGCAAGTTTTTCTCTTTAAGTCTTGAAGCTAAAATTTCCGCAGCCTTTTTTGGCAAATTTAGATCCCTTACAAGATCATTCAACTCGGCCTGGTTAAACTTTTGCGGATCGTTTTGACTTTCAAATACGCTGGGGTCAAAATCGGTGTCTGACTCCTCAAAGTGCATAACAATATTTTCAGGAACATCTTCAACTAATTCTTGAGTTGGCAGACCCTTAAATTTGGAATGGGGATCTCATTTGAATGTAGCACAGGTCGTATCGCGGTGTCGAAATTTGGGTACTCGATACAATGTTTATTTTTCTTAGTGAAGCCCGAAGTCTTGACAAAGCAAAGGTAGCAATCGGTCTCGTGGTTAGTAGGCTCTCGCCACACCTGATATGGAAAAAAAATTGTAAAGCGTTAACAAAAGCGACGAGAGACTTGTTTTTATGAATTTTATCAAAAGTTATCACCCAAACATTTAACATTTCTATGTGTTTCAACCTTATGCAATATTTGAGATTCTTATAAACATTTTCTGTAAATTTTTGTTTATGTACCTAAGTTACAATTACATTTAGGTAAGTTACAGTATACTAGTGATTAAATTACGTAGTTTTATGAAATCATAAACTTACCATCGGAACTCCAAAAGGTATTTTTGAATCCGAACCCTTCGTCCAATGTCGCAGTCTTTCAATGCATATAGTGCAGGCTTTATGTGGAGCCCACGATTTATCTTGGTCCCCCAGTTTTATGCCAAAATAAGCTAAGTAAGCTCTTTTTACGAAGTCGGTTATATTTGCTCGTTGATGTGGAAGTGTAAAATTTCCACTATATAACAGAAGGAATCAGGGTTGTTTTTGCATTTGAACTTTCTAGTGCTTGATGACATATTGCTTGATTGTTCTGCCAATTTGTAAAGGTATTTAAAGCCCTTAATTCATATAAATTTAAGAAAATCTGAAATATAAACACAAAAATTAGTTTAAATAGGTACTTATTATGAAATAGGTACTTACAATCTATGAAATTAAACTAGAAACACGGATGAGTAGGTACAATATAAATTACGTCTAATTAAATCAACTATATTAAATCACGATGACAAAATTACTCACTAAATCATATGCCAATTCAAAATTATGTTAATGCCCAAACTTAATTAACTAACTCAACTGACTGACTGACTGACTGACTGATTGAATTGACTGATTAACTCTGGAAACGAGTCGCTTTTATATATTTTAGTTGTCCCTCTAGAATACTCTACAGAGAACAGGAACGCTCGAGAAAATTTTAGAATTCTATGATATTTTAGCTTAATTTACTAATATTAAAATGGGTTAAAAATGACAAAATTAAAAATATTTTTAGGGTGTTACATATAAAAATATACATAATACAACAATACCATAACAATAGGTACAAATACCTAGATAAAAACCTAGTTGCATAATGTGTAACTGCAAAAAGACTTAGCGAGTATTGAGAAAAAAACCTTTTTATGAATACGACGAAAGAGGAGGGGTGTTGAGCAAAATCAGGACCTGATAGAGCAAAACCGAGTAAAAATTCGTGCTCAGCGCACCCAAATTACCTAGAAGTAACTGTCAAATCTAATTCAATAGACAAAAATTTGAAATTTGTTCCCCAGTGTATCTGTACAATTTCATCTTTTAATAAAATTCTTGATAACACACGTAAAATTCTTAAACAAGATTATTTAGAATCTGTATTTTCAAAAGTTTCTTTATTAAAGTAACGTTGTTACAAACATTCGATATGTGCACCATCAGTGATTCGCAAAACATCCAATCGATAATCCAAATGTTGCCATGTACGCTGCAGCATATCCACATCAATTCGCTCAATAGCAGCTGTGATTCTTGCTTTTAAATCATTAATGTCTGTCACCCGCGTTTGTATGGTATTGGTATAGTGCCTTCAATGGTGACCTTGTATTTGTCATGTCAGTAGTGATAATTTAAGATTAATACATGTTTTAACTATTAATAATACTTATTTATTTATTTATTATTATTAATTAATAACAACTAGCTGTTTATTTTTAATAAGAGCCCAGTAAAGCCTAAAGCTTAAGGGCCAAATTAAATGAAATAAATAGTCGAGCTTCACAATTATTCATGTCATTGGAAATTGAAAAGAATTTATTTTTTTGTTAATAAAGGTTATTCAATTAAAAAAAAACAAAAAAAAAACTAACCCTCTGAGCTATGGGCGATGGTTAAGTTACATATGCGTGGTATTCACGTTTATAACCAATTACAAATATAGTTGTAGATTAAATTTAACCTATACCCTGTAACCTAACGGGTTTAATGTACAGGGTGGCCCATAAGTCCCAATAAGTTAGAATTAAAGCAAAATACAAAAATCAAAGTTAAAAGTTTATAATACTCGTAAGTTTAGAAATATTGGGTCACCTGAAGATCAGGGCCCCCAGCCTTCGTTAGTTAGCCTTATAAGGCTAACTAAAGAAGGCTGGGGGCCCTGATCATCAGGTGATCCAAAATATTTATCGATTATTTAAAAAAAATATATATTTTTAATTTAATTTTTTTTAATACGCTAGATCAGTGGTTCTTAACCTGGGGGGCGCGCCCCCCTAGAAACAGGAATTTCTCTAATTGTATTTGTTATTCTCTTAACGAGAGCATGGGCTAATATTGAGAAGTTATTGAGAATGTTATTTTGATTGAAGGGGGGCGTGGAGGGAAGGACCAATTCCTAGAGGGGGCATGGTAGTAAAAAGGTTAAGAACCACTGCGCTAGATGGATTTTCGCTTTAATTATAACCGATTGGGACTTATGGACCACCCTATACATGAAAGTGTAACTACCTTTCAATTTAAACTTAATATCTCACACACACACACACACACACACACACACACACACACACACACACCGTATAGTTTCAATTCCATTCTGTATAAAATCCATAATCTCTTTCTCGATATCACAGAGCCAGTGCCATCGTTGTTCATGGTTCAGATCCTGCGAGGCACTCCAGAGATAGTTAAGTTTCTTAAGCCTTAAAGAATTATACAAATCCATCGATTCTTCTAAAGGGTGATATTCTATCGACTACGAGAAGCGAATTCATTTGTTTAACCTTTGAAATAAACCAAACCTTCCCTTTTCATTATTCCTCTGACATACTTGCAGTACAATATGACCTTTGCTTGAAAAGGGGAGCTCTGTTCCGCATATATATATATATATATGGATGAATAGATAGATAGATGCAGCGATATTTAAACTCCTACAATTTATCATCTCCAACTTAATATGGCTTCGTAATAAAACAACAGAAATGGCAATTTTAAATCTTATGGAAAATGCAAATATAGCTAAAGAGAACAAAGAAATAATCATATCAGTATTTAAGGATTTGAGTAAGGCGTTTGATGTAATAGACCATAATATTCTACTTCACAAATTACATTGTTACGGCTTTAGAGGAGTAATCAGCTATTGGTTTCAGTTATTTGTCCAATAGATATAATTTTGTAAGAGTAAATAAGGTTTACTCAACTAAAGCGCTTGTCAAACATGGTGTAGCACAGGGCTCAGTTCTGGATCTACTATTATTTTTATTATATATAAATGACCTTCTACTTTCATTTGATATACTTAACTTCATAATGTTCGCGGGTGATACAACTGTATTTTCTTGCAAAGATGTTAATTCAGCTAAGAATATATTTAGATCAGAATTTATTAGTGTAATGAAATGGTTAGCCACCAATAAACTCTTCCTAAATACAAGTAAAACAAATTTCATAGTTTTTACTAATAAAATAAATGTGTATCTTGATGAATTTATGTTGATGAAATCGCTGTAAAGGAGTGTACTGTAACAAAATTTTTTGGGGTAATGCTAGACGCGCGAGACATATCAAAAGCTTTTGATAGAGTCTGGCACAAATCTTTAATTTCCAAACTGCCCTCCTTCGGTTTCTATCCTTCTATCTGTGCCTTCATCTCTAATTTCCTTTGTGGCGGATCTATAGCTGCGGTTGTAGACGGCCACTGTTCTTCTCCGAAAGCTATCAACAGTGGTGTTCCTCAGGGTTCTGTCCTGTCCCCCACTCTTTTTCTTTTATTTATAATGATCTTTTAATCCGCCCTTCCTGTTCTATTCACTCCTATGCCGATGATTCCACTTTTTACTTCTCCACCCGCTTCCCAAAGCGTCCCTCTCAACAGTCACTATGGCCATGATTCGCGTAGTACGCTATGGTGCAACTGACTTCTGATCTTTCTGCTATCTCTGATTGGGGCAGAGAAAACCTTGTGGCTTTCAATGCCTCAAACACTCAGTTCATCCATCTGTCTACTAGTCACAATCTCCCACACGAATCCCCTTACCTTCAACAACACATAACTCAATCCTTCTTCTTCTCTTAACATTCTTGGCGTTTCCTTTTCTCGTGATGTTTCTTGGAAAGATCACATCTACTCTCTTTCCAGAACAGCTTCCAAGATATTAGGTGTGCTGTACCGGCTTCGCAGTTTCTTCACCCTCTTTCAGTTGCTGTCTCTGTACATGGGTGTTGTCCCCCCATGTATGGAGTATGCTTCTCATGTGTGGGGTGGCTCAATCCAGACAGCCGTACTTGACCGGGTGGAATCAAAGGCTTTTCGTCTCATCAATTCCCCGCCTCTTACTGACTGTCTTCAATCCCTCCCTCTTCGCGGCAATGTTGCTTCACTCTCTCTTTACTATCGTTATTATAACGGACACTGCTCTTCTTAACTCTCTAACTGCGTGCTTCCTCCTTTAAGAAGACCACGCAGTACCAGACTTTCTACACTCATATTTCTTTTCTGTCCAACTCTCTAACGCAAGGGTTAATCGGTATTTCCGGTCTTTCATCTACTCAACCGGTTAAATCTGGAATAATCTTCCTCAATCCAATTATTCCCCGTCTATGACCTCCAATCTTGAAACGCAGTCTCTAGGCATCTCGAAAACCCTGGACCTTGATTTTGGCTTTCTTCTTCTCTTTGGGGGGGGGGGCACTTTTGCAGGCGTTTGCCCTTGGCCCCTCCTTCCTGCATAAAAAAAAAGACAAAAATTTGCAATGGAGTGATCATGTAAATTTTATCTCAAGAAAGGATTTCAAGGAGCGTTGCTATAATGTTTAAATTTAGAAATGTAGTCCCTAAACAAGTTTTATTAATTCTTTTTCATAATCTTGTTCTTCCTTAAACACAGTATAACGTACTGCACCCTTGTTTGGGGAAACTCCGCCGCTAACAACGCTTTAAAACAGTATCTTTGTCACGCAAAAAAGAGCAATAAGGTTATTTATTATCTGATGCTGATTTCCATGATATCACTAGTGCATTATTTAAAGAGCTAATAATAATGATTGGGGGTTGCTTAACCTCCTTCGCAACATCTAAGGTCATATGACGCAGGGGACGTACAGCTTTACGTGGGATCCGAACCACGGGTCGCTACATAATCAGACACGGAAGACGGTCTCCCATCCAACTACTACCCAGACCCAATGTCGTTTAATTTCGCTGATCAACGGGAAGCGGTGTTATGACATTGGCTACGACGTAGCCCCTATTTAAAGAGCTAAAACTACTAAACCTCAATGATGTAATCAAACTAGCAAATTTTATCCTTATTTACGAGAGTAAGAACAAAATCATTAACTTTCAGTGGGTAAATAAATATCTTGTAACTCGTCAAGAAATTCACTCGTATCAGACCAGAAATAGATGAAAATATTCCTCAATTTAGATTGACTTCATCTCAAAAATTATCCATTTTCATTGGATTGAAACCATGGAATGATTTAAATGCTAATATAAAACATATTGTGAATGGAAATTTGTATAAAACAAAGTTGAAATCTCGATTAATGATGGAATTGTAATAAAAATCTAGAATTACTATTATTTATTAGTTTCTCGTTTGTAATCTAGGATTAAATGTATACGACTCGTTGCTGTTCATTTCCCGTGTCTAATATTATTAATTTCTTTGTATAGTATTGGTATCATACCTTCAATAATGACTTTGCATTTGTTTTATACGTATAATAAGTTAAGATTATTAATTTCTTTGTATAGTATTGGTATCATACCTTCAATAATGACTTTGCATTTGTTTTATACGTATAATAAGTTAAGATTATTAATTTCTTTGTATAGTATTGGTATCATACCTTCAATAATGACTTTGCATTTGTTTTATACGTATAATAAGTTAAGATTATTAATTTCTTTGTATAGTATTGGTATCATACCTTCAATAATGACTTTGCATTTGTTTTATACGTATAATAAGTTAAGATTATTAATTTCTTTGTATAGTATTGGTATCATACCTTCAATAATGACTTTGCATTTGTTTTATACGTATAATAAGTTAAGATTATTAATTTCTTTGTATAGTATTGGTATCATACCTTCAATAATGACTTTGCATTTGTTTTATACGTATAATAAGTTAAGATTATTAATTTCTTTGTATAGTATTGGTATCATACCTTCAATAATGACTTTGCATTTGTTTTATACGTATAATAAGTTAAGATTATTAATTTCTTTGTATAGTATTGGTATCATACCTTCAATAATGACTTTGCATTTGTTTTATACGTATAATAAGTTAAGATTATTAATTTCTTTGTATAGTATTGGTATCATACCTTCAATAATGACTTTGCATTTGTTTTATACGTATAATAAGTTAAGATTATTAATTTCTTTGTATAGTATTGGTATCATACCTTCAATAATGACTTTGCATTTGTTTTATACGTATAATAAGTTAAGATTATTAATTTCTTTGTATAGTATTGGTATCATACCTTCAATAATGACTTTGCATTTGTTTTATACGTATAATAAGTTAAGATTAATACATACCCGAATTAATAATTCTTATTCGTGAGTGATGCGTTATTAATAATAACCAGGCTTTATTTTTAATTAAGAGCCCAGTAAAGCCTAAAGCTTGAGAACCAAATTAAATTAAATTATTACCGCTATTCGGGCATTTATTATTAAATTTATTAGATAGAATAAAATTTAAATATCTTATTTAAGTTCCACGTTAATTTATGTACCTATCCAATAACCCTTACGTAACTCGGTAAAATTCATAGAACGTAGATTTTATTCAGCTTAAACGAATACAGCTTAAACAAATTATAACCCGTGAAAAATAGGATTTCCTATAGGAAATAAGATTGTAAAATTTACTCCGGTTTGGCTTTTGATTACAATTCACAGTTTACTTTCAACGTGGAAAATCTGGCCATTCGGTAAAATTTAGTTTGTTGTACTCTTATTTGTATACTTTTTATATTTCTCCCCTCAGTATTTACTGTAGTTTAGCATTTTATAACGAACTTTAAAGTTAAATATTAAAAGTATAAACAGGTGAAGCAGAGAATTTCATATTTGTATATATACACTATTCAGTAACTCGGTTAGTAAAATAGTTTAACTAGGCATACTTCTGCCTAGTGTTACATAGTTTGTAGTTGCTAAGTTATATTTAGACTAGTTTAGTTGAATATTTGTCTTTAACTCTGTCTGCAATAAGATTTCACTCTTTCGTTACTAAAATGTTTGATGACATAGCTATTAATTTAAATATAACCGGACGAAATGTGTTTATAATTTATTATATGATTTACGATCTTAGCGTATAATTTATAATTTAGTTTGATTTAGTTTATAATTTATAATTCTATTAATATTTATTCTATTTATCTTATTCTATTTTTTTTGTATTTTAAAGTAAACGTCACCGAAGAGGAAATGCAAGTTTTGGATTATTCGTTCATTATTTCCTGGACACGTCTACATGGAGTCTATTAATACTGATACCGGAGATCGTTTAGTTCCGGTTACAAAAATAAATTGTCACAATTATGTTAAAAAAAAAAATCGTAAAGCTGATGTTTTGGTTTTATCAATAATTATCAATAATGGAAAAGGGAGGGGTCAAGGGCGGTTGCCCGCAAAAATGCCCCCCTCCATAAGAAAGAGCCAAAATCAAGGTTTCCGATGTTCACAATGTTATTTTTTTTATTTTACAAAGATTGTGTAGTGTGTAAAATGTATGCATGTGCAGTGAAGAATAGAGGGAGAAAGGTGTTTCAGAGCATGCTGGACTGCTCACAGGGTAAATGAGAGAAAAAGGATCAGCTGAGGAGGACAGTGACAGGAGAAACGGGAGTTCCAGTACTCCGTCTCCTGCCTACCATCCTCCCTTCGTCGATTGGTGTCTATAATCTCCTCATATATATATATATATATATATATATATATATATAATTGCAGATATGATTTTCGTAGGTTTTCTCTCGCTTTTCGATCAAGACCTTTTATATATACATATTCGACCAGAAACATTTCGAGTGCATGAATCCCGGTTTATAAATGGCGATAGTCTTACCGACCGCAATGTACCGAACATACATGCACGCAGCAAAAGAGAGAGAGAGAGAGAGAGAAGGAGAGAGAGAGAGAGAGAGGTCCGATGCTAGTGTCTCCGATCAACTGATACAATGAGGAAACTGACATAAAAAAAATTCATCTATTATTTTTGTTGTTTACCTTTTAAGAATAACGAGGAAATATATAATATAAATTTCTCATATAAAATATTTGAAAATAAATAATAATAATATCATTACATCTCATTATTATTATTATTAGTAGTAGTAGTAGTATCATCATCAGACTTTACATTCTCTTTTGAAAACCCATAAAAATAATAATGCTTTCCTTGCCTTAAAATCTGTACGGAATGCGACCTTAACCCAACCTAATCTCTAATCTAACCTTTAGCCATATATAATCGATATTAAATTTTTTTTTTGAAAATAAAAAGTAAGAATAAATAATTTGAAAAAAAAAAAAAATTCTCCGCCCAATTTTGTATCTTTTTTTGGAGGTATAACAAATTCATTTTAGTTCGCCCTCATACTTAACATAGAAAATGGATACATTTCATTTTTAATACAGTACTCGGTAATACATAGTAATTTGGCTAATACGACGTTATGATGTTGATAAATGATAGTAACAACTGTTTCTGATCCTTATTTAAAGACTTTGCTATTATTATTATCAGTAGCAGTATTATTTATAGAGTATTATTATTAGTAGCAGTATTATAAAATGAAGCATAAAAAACTACTTTCCTTTTCTCTTTGGTAGAGATGAGACCATTTTATGATTTCCAAAGACTGGTTTGACCTCCCATGGATGTGCCGTCTTAATCTGACCTCTGACCTCCTGGAGGTCGGGTCGGCTAGGCATTGTATGTATCTGTATATACAGTACCTGTATACATTAAATGGAGAAAGTTGACTAAATTTAACGGATGATA
Organism: Bathynomus jamesi; assembly: GCA_023014485.1. Taxonomy (NCBI): domain Eukaryota; kingdom Metazoa; phylum Arthropoda; class Malacostraca; order Isopoda; family Cirolanidae; genus Bathynomus; species Bathynomus jamesi. The sequence continues at coordinate 78,852 of JAJOZX010003963.1, forward strand.
AGCAGGCCAGATATATAATATATATAATATATATATATTATATATATAATATATATATTTTTTTTTCCAGAGCAAAAGATTTAGGGGTTGTAATGACAGATGATGCGAAATTTGAAACACAAAATAAGATAGCAGTAAACAGAGCAAAGAGAATAACGGGTCAGATATTGAGAACCTTTAAACGAAGGGATAGGAATGTAATGATTCCTCTACTGAAAACCCTGATCATACCCAAATTAGAATACTGCTCGGTCCTAACTTCCCCATATAAAAAAAAGAAGAAGAAGACATTAGACAGCAGGAGGGAATCCAAAGAAGCTTCACAGCCAAGATCAATGGGTGCAAAGAACTAAATTACTGGGAAAGGTTACGAGAACTAGACCTATATTCACTGGAAAGGAGAAGAGAGAGATACACCATTATTTACACTTGGAAAATAATGGAGAAACTAGTCCCTAATCTTACTCTGAATCCCATAACTCCCCAAACAACGATGGAAAGTAGAAGCGGTAGACTGTGTCGTATTCCCAAATTGAAGGCGAGACAGGGAACGTCCTTAACCCTGAAAGAAAATAGTTTTGTAGTGAGAGGACCAAACTGTTTAATCAGTTGCCCAAAGACCTAAGAAACACGAAGGGAGTTGCAGTGAAATCTTCAAAAGAAGACTAGACGCCTGGCTCAGAACAATCCCCGATGAGCCGGGCGTACCTGGCTATGTGAGGTGGAGAGCGCAAGAATCCAACTCACTACTTCACCAGGCCAACTCGAGAGGAGGGGCGACAAGCTTGACCTTCGTGAAATGAGAAATCATCGCGCGGAACCTTGTAAGGTTGTAAGGTGTATATATATATATATATATATATATATATATATATATATATATATATATGTTATTAAATAAACTGTGGACCTCTCTCTCTCTCTCTCTCTTTTGTTGTTTTTACTGGTGTCGTCGTTTAGAGAACAGAAGAAGAGGGGAGCTTAGGAAAATCGATATGTAGTCTTATACTCTCGCGAAACTGCATCCTAAAGCGAAAACAAGGAGAAAATCATTATCGTACTTTCCTGTTAAATTGTACTCCATACCGTACAGAGTTGTTGTGAATACACTATATATATATATATATATATATATATATATATATATAGAGCTATTTAACTAGCTATCCTGACGTCTATGATATATATAACGCAAAACATTATATATATATATATATTATATATATATACACCTTTGGTTAGCTTCCGCCCGAATTGTTCATTCTGACGAAAGTCAAGCTTGTCACTCCACTTAGACCTACAGTTTAACGTGAAATGCGAACCACGCCCACCAGCAGCCCAGCGTCTTAACCACTAGGCCACCCATTTATCTACAACCACTTTCTTATTGTGTGGGAGATGAACAGCTGGGTTTTGCTGCGCGCCGGCTGCCGTCACCGGGTCTCGAACCCAGGGCCGATGGATTCATAGTCAGCGCCGCTAACCACTACACCACCAAGGCGCATTGCTATATATATAATATATAGATATAGTGTATTTCTCAATCAAGTTAGATTAATTATTATGTGTAATTAGTTTCCAGTGTACTTTAGTTGTCTTAAGTTGTTCTCATCTCTTCCTAATTTCTGCGTTATTACATGTACATTTTCTAGAGATACACTATGACCAGCATTCTCGCTCTCGCTCTCTCTCTCTTTCTCATGATTTTCGTACGTCTGGCAAGGAAGTAGTTGAAATATCAATTGATCGTACTGCCAGTGTGTTTGACGCACGCGCATTTTCATTTATCTTGATGTATTTTTACCGAAGAGCTACTAAATTTATTTTATCTGGAAAGATTTCACCTTTTTCCTTCTTTGAAATGCGATTATGGAGTCGAAAAATGAAAATAAAAGTTCCATTTTGGAAACTCACAAAAATTATTTTATGTTGAGTTTTATAAGGTCAAAGTTTCATTATGAGTAAACAAAATTTTTCAGCATCATTGCTATGCCAACTATTTTGGCTACTAACAATCCTTAATATAAGGTAGAGTTGTAAACTACAAAATGATGATAAAAATTACTAAAATTATCAATAATAATTAATTGTAATCGTAGTTTGTGTTTTAAATTAACTAATTACTTATATACAAAGTTCCAAAAATCCCAATCTATTTCTGGTATTTTGGAATACCATGTATTTATATAAAACCAAGCTGATGTTTATAATTTGAAAAGGATTTTATTTAAAAACTAAGTCCTCGAAAGGCCACTTTATAAAAACAATTTAATTCGATTGTACCTATTACATTAGGGTTAGATTAGGTTTGGTCACGTTAGCTTAGATTAATAACGTTTGGTAAAATTAAATGTCCATGAGTGATTTTCTCTTTCCAAAGATTTGGTGTATCGATTCTTTCTCCTTTTGAGAATTTGGTCGTAATCTCCGATAAAAGAAGAAATTAATCCCATTCTATCGAAATGGGATCGAAAAAAAATATATTTTTCATTGAGAAGCGAACGTCAAAAAAAAAAATCCTTGCGCGCATGCGCCTTATAATAATTTCCCCTCGCATCAAAATATGTCCATACTTTTTACCTCTCTCGCGAGCCAAAGGAAAATGGACAAGAGGGGGAAACCCTCGTTTTATTGACCTACGTTACGTACAAAGGAGCTAAAATCGATAAAAGACTGAAACAGAATATTTTCTTTCAAAGACGAGAAAAACAAAACCTACAAACTAAAAATTCCCCAAAATAATCGGTATAAAACTATTCAAAAATTTTAAAATAAAAAAATCGTTGGCATCTCATCAAACGAAATGATTGGTCCAGACTCCAAAATGATTCAAGACTTATTCCAAATTTCCAATTCTAGGTTCAGTAATAAGCGAGCCTTTGGAGTGTTAAGTTTAGGTCGTCGCTCTTCTCTCAAACCTTTTGGCACTCTTAACTTTGATAAACAGTTCTATTGCCTACGACACTTTAAAAATTATTACTAAACTTTCTAGGCAAAATATTAACAATACTAACAGAAAAAATAAACGGCTCAAAAAGGACTTTATTTATTTATAAAATGTTTAGCGATAACGATTACAAATTTTATCTAGCTTATCGATTAAATTAGCGGCACAAAAAGATATCTCTCAGATATGTATGGTATACCTTATCAGTACGCGCTAACACAGTATACGAAACAAACCATTGATTAGTATCCATTCTAACTTACTAAAATGAACTTAGATCGTGTTTACATAAAAAATATTTGACGTGCATTATTAAAAAATTAAAGTAAACAAACTATATATATATATATATATATATATATATATATATATAATATATATATATATAAGGGTATGTTCAAAGAGTAAAATTACTAATAGTGTAAATTTTACAGGCAAATTGCTTTTACAAACTGTTTTCATTAACTCAAACAATATAGAAGTGACTATTCATATCTGATAATGAATTACCGTCATTACCAGTAATTCAGTGACTAACAAAATTTAAAAAAAAAATGACAGATTTAACATTTTGTTCATTTAGGTAAGTTGTAACAATTATTGTTGTTGTAAGTTGTAACAATTATTGTTGTTGTAAGTTGTAACAATTATTGTTGTTTATTTAAATGGTTATCACTTACCTTCCTAGCCTTAAAAATTGTGCCACAAACTGGACCATGTGACGACTTACAAATATATTTACAATAACTATGACTATGACTGATCAGGTCATCGCCCTGTACAGGTATATGTACAGGGTGTTCATACATTGTCTTTACAAATTCAATTGAAAAATTGAAATTTAATTGAATCTGTGAAGACAATTTATGCACATTATATATATATATATAAACAAAAAATATGCAATTTGTGTTTTAAAGTTAATGCAGTAATATCATAATAATAATAATAATAATAATGCACAATTGAGGAAATAAATTTGTCGAAAAAAATATAATTTTGCAAAAAAACGGTCCAAATATTACTAATTAGTAATTTTTTTTTTTTTTCAAATTCTGAACTTATATTAATTTTCTGTAAATTTATTTCCGCAACTGTTTATCTATCAGTTACCCTTGTGTAAATTACCACAAAAAACTATTGTGTATAGCAATTGTTTTCATAGTATGGGTCACGAAATATTAGTCACTGGGTCACTAGCCCTTTCATCGTGTGATCCAGATTGAAACGAGATAATGAACAAGTTGCAGACCCACCCGTCGTCACATTAATAAAAGTGAACCTAATCTTTTTTTTTTATTTACTGTCTTTATATTGCATTTAAAATGTCTTTTCAAGTAAATTCGATATAAAGTTATTACTCGAAGTGAAGTGGTTGAAGTTAGCGTGTATTGCCCTTTATTGTGATTTTATGAAAACACTTGTCACAAGATGATATTGTTTTGCGTCGCGGTGATAAGTGGTTTTCTTCCACTGGGTCGCGGGGATAAGTGGTTTTCTTCTTCCACTGGGTCGCGGGGATAAGTGGTTTTCTTCTTCCACTGGGTCGCGGGGATAAGTGGTTTTCTTCTTCCACTGGGTCGCGGGGATAAGTGGTTTTCTTCTTCCACTGGGTCGCGGGGATAAGTGGTTTTCTTCTTCCACTGGGTCGCGGGATAAGTGGTTTTCTTCTTCCACTGGGTCGCGGGATAAGTGGTTTTCTTCTTCCACTGGGTCACGAGATAAAGTTTGTAAAACAGTGGTGTATAGAACAAAATTCTATTCACGTTTCACGTTCCAACTTCTTGTCCACATCAACCATTGGGAAAAAGCCAAAATTTGCACTTACACGGAAGAGGGATTACATGGTACGAATTTTCCATATAAATTTCGTACATATATAAACCTTGGCAAACCTGGTTTTATTTCCGCCCGAATTGTTCATTCCAATAAAGGTCAAGTTTGTTGCTTCACCTTAGACCAACAGCTGAACTTAGAATCCAAACCACGACCCACCACGATTTGCAGGAAATTATAAAGTCCTTACCCGGACTCGAACTCACGCTCTCCCGAGGCAGATAATGTTACACTCCGTTACAGTCAATATCTAAAATTAGTCAATTTATAAATTGACTGAAATTGTCGGAAATTTATAAATTGACTGAAATTGTAGGAAATTTATAAATTGACTGAAATTGTAGGAAATTTATAAATTGACTGAAATTTTAGGAAATTTATAAATTGATTGAAATTTTAGGAAATTTATAAATTGATTGAAATTTTAGGAAATTTATAAATTGACTGAAATTTTAGGAAATTTATAAATTGACTGAAATTTTAGGAAATTTGTTAAATGTTCGATTTACTTAATACCTAATTAAGCCTAACCTAGCCATAAAGTTTTAGGCAATATTGGGAAATACCAGTGCGGATGCGTACCAGAAAAGTTAGGTTAATTTTTTTTGTGTCGCCAATTTAACACACTGCCTGGATTTCAGTAAATTTATAAATTTCCTAATTTTACATATTCACTGTAATAATAATAATAATAATATATATATATATATATATATATATATATATATATATATATATATATATACAGGGTGGGCCGTAAGTTTCCATACATAGGAAAATTTAAACGTTTGTTTTTATGTTTCAGATACCCTAAGAATATGCGTTTGTAAGATCTTGTTTACTGATGAAGCAAATTTTTACGTCAATGGAGAGGTTAATCGGCAAAATATACGTTATTGGAGTAATGCTAACCCTAACTGGCTGAGTCCGACGAAGATGCAAGGTGCCGGTAAAGTGATGGTGTGGGCCGGGATATGGGGTGACAGAATTATTGGACCAATTTTTTTTGTCAGTGGAAATCTTAATGCCGAAAGGTATCTTAACATGTTGCAAGAAGAGATTTTCCCATCCCTGCTAAACGAGGAAGGTAACTTCCCAGTTTACTTCCAGCAAGATGGAGCTCCACCTCATTATGGTCTTCACGTGCGTCGGTATTTGGATCAGCAGCAGTTTCCGGATGCTTGGATTGGTCGGCGTGGTCCTGTGGAGTGGCCTCCCAGATCCCCAGATCTCACCCCCCTTGATTTCTATCTTTGGGGGCACTTGAAGGCCATGGTGTATCAGGAAAAGATACGAGACATAAATCATCTAAAGGAACGTATCACCAACGCCATTACAAGCATAACGTCAACTGTGCTAATGCGTGTTCATCAACAGTGGGGAACACGTATTGAAATGTGTTTTCAAAACAATGGCAACCATGTAGAGCATATTATATAAATAAAAATGGTTGTCCATAAAAAAATGTTTATTTTTCCTATGTATGGAAACTTACGGCCCACCCTGTATATATATATATACAAACTCAGAATGGTCCCCCGAGAAACTTATATGTTAAAAACAGACCGTGCATGGAACAAGGAACTCTTCTGGGAAATTACATCCACTATAGTTCGAATAAATAATGATAAATGACAAATAATAGTTTTTTCTTTTTCATGATGGAAAGCCCAACGTGGGCACCGGGTTACTCGCAAAAAGGCTCCAAAATATAGCTTCCCTCACCAGCTATCTGCAAAGCAAATAGGATCCTGTCCCAAAGCAGGATCCAATCTGCTTTTTTTTTTTAAACCTTTATTTATTAATAATAAAAAATACAATTCACAATGACATGAATAATTGTGAAGCTCGACTATTTATTTTATTAAATTTGGCCCTTAAGCTTTAGGCTTTACTGGGCTCTTATTAAAAATAAGCAGCTAGTTGTTATTAATTAATAATAATAAATAAGTAAATAAGTATTATTAATAGTTAAAACATGTATTACAATATTAAACAATATTAATGGACAATATTAAACAATATTAGTGGACATTAATCTTAGATTTTTGTTAGTATGCCATTATTAATCGGGATTTCAACTTGGTTTTAAACAAATTTACATTCACAATATTTTTTATATCGGAATGCAAGTCATTCCATAGTTTCAATCCAATGAAAATGGGTAGTTTTTGAGATGAAGACAATCTAAATTGAGGTATAACAAGCTTTGATCTATTTCTGGTCTGGTACGAGTGGATTTCTTGATGAGTTGCAAAATATCTATTTACCCATTGCAAATTAATGATTTTGTTCTTACACTCGTAAATAAAAATAAAATGTGCCAGTTTGGTTATATCGTCGAGCTTTAGTAGGTTTAGCTCTTTAAATAATGCACTAGAGTGATCAAGGAAATCAGCATCAGATAATAACCTTATTGCTAATAATATTGATAATAACCTCTCTCACTAATGTCATCTTAGGAGGAGACTTCAACGCCAAAGACACTAGTTGGTACCTGCACAACCAAAGCAACCCCAGAGGCGCCAACATAGCCACACAACTAAACAGCCTCTTCATTCTTAACAATACAGAAGAACATACACACATACCACATCAAGCAGGATACTCAAACTCCTCCCCAGACATAACGTTCTGTTCCCCCCACTAGCAACACATACACAATGGAGAACAGAAAAACAACTGTCATCAGACCACCTGCCCATCATCATTACAACACATTCTACACTCTGCCCCAACAGCCTTAGGCACACTTACAGAAATTACAAGAAAGCTGATTGGGAACAGTTCAAAATACAGACTGAGGAACAATTCACCACATTAAACAGCACACCCATCATAAACATCAATACAACACTCAAGACATTTAATCAGATCATCAATAATGCAAACAAATACATACCCAAGGGCAACATTAGGAAATACAACCCAAATTACACTAGAGAAATAGCCCACCTTATAAGGCAACGTAACAACCTCAAATATAACACACAAACCCCACACACAGAAGCCATAAAACAGCAGATACAACAGCTCAACACAGAAATAAACAACAAACTCAAAGAAAAACAAACAGAAACATTCAGGGAATTCATAACAACATTAAACCACTCCACAGATACATCCAGGCTATACAAGACTATAAACGGCATTACCCACTCTAACAGCGGCATTCACACCTCACACGCGGCTATCTGTCGCAGCCAAAATAATATCCCAACATACACACAAGCTAACATTCTAGTTAATCACTACGCAAAGATAAGTCACTTAAACAGAGACAACAACCAGAAACATGCAGACAGACAAACAGCCAGACACAAGAAAACCTACAGACTCGACACAACCATTACACCCTTCAATACAGACCAGACCACCAAGATCATCAAAAACATTAAGAATTCGAAGGCTACTGGACCAGACAACATATCTAACATACACCTTAAACACTTGGGCCCACAAGGAATACTAGCTCTCACAAATATCAGCACATATTCATACCAACACTGTATTATTCCTGATCCTGACATATGGAAACAAGGTAAAATTATTACACTACTCAAACCAAACAAAAATCCAACAGAACCAGCTTCCTATAGACCCATTACTTTACTATGCACACCTTCCAAAGTGACAGAAAGACTAATCTTACAAATCACCAACCCACACATTCCACTATCGCCTACTCAACATGGATTCAGACCTCACCATTCAACCACGACATTACTCACTAACCTCACGCAGCACATCATGGATGGCATCAACTCCAGACGACCAGCTCAACGTACACTATTAGCAACAATAGACATTAGTAAAGCATTTGATGCTATCCCACGCTTCCCTCTCATAAACAAAATACTCAACACAAACCTGCACAATAACACCAAAAGGTGGCTGAGCAACTATCTTTCAGGAAGATACTCACATGTCACATTTAATGGCAAGTCATCCAAAAACAAGCTTTTTCCGAACGGGGTCCCTCAAGGCTCTGTTCTCTCACCAACACTCTTCAACTTATACATGCATGACATTCCAACACCCATAGATAACAAGCTTACATTACATTATCATCATATGCAGATGACATCACTCTAACATCCACCCACAACAACATCGACACCGCTACAAATAACCTACAAACATACATAAACAGTCTACAAGACTGGCTCACACAAAATAGACTCAAAGTAGCGCCCACAAAATCAACCATCACCTTGCTTACAAGCAACACAAAAGAACACCAGGTAATTCCACAGCTTACACTAAACAACATCAACATTCCACACACTCACAGGACCAAAATACTTGGGGTCACATACACATCATTATCTTTTGCAAACCACATTCAGGATATTAAAAACAAATGTAGGGCTACTAACAGGCACAAACTTTGGACACCAGCAGGAAACAACATCACTCATATACAAACAATATATTCGCTCAGTTATGGACTATGCTAGCCCATGCTGGGCACCCATTATCTCAAACACACACATAAACACCTTACAGACAATACAAAACAACGCACTTCGTATCATTACAGGATGCACTCAAACAACACCAATAGAACACCTGCACACAGAAACAAAAATACTGAAAGTTAGGGAACATTTAGACATGAGGGGAACACAATTCATGGCAGCAGCGACAACTAACCCACAACACCCTTGCCACTACATGTACGATCACGCACCGACACCTCGCACCATTAAGGTAACACCAGAGACACATTATAACCAAATACTCCATTTCATACCACGCCCCACAGACATCACACAGTACAGAAAACACATACACACACACACCTAAACCACAAAGCACTGACACGACTCGGTCCGAATGCGGTCCTAGGTGCGAAGCCGCCACCCATTAACAGGTCAGAGATCAGCCTGAGCAGATCGGATCGAGTTAACTTAGCACGATTCCGATGTGGACATCACCCCAACTTACTAACATATAAACACAGACTAGACAACTCCATAGACGACACCTGCCACCTGTGCCACGACACACCACAAACAATTGAACACATTATGATAGACTGTACCGCTCTAGCACAACAACGAACACAACACATCACTAGTGCGCTGAACCTCTGGTCCACTCCGAAGAGGGCGATCGGTTACCTGCGTGCCGCCGGCTTGCTCGATCAGGGTGGGCTGATCGGCTAAACAACAACAACCTTATTGCTCGTTTTGGATGACAAAGATACCATTTAATGCGTTGTTAGCGGAGTTTCCCCAAACAAGGGTGCAGTTTGTTATATAAGGAAGAACAAGAGTATGATAAAGAGTCAATAAAACTTGTTTAGGGACTACATTTCTAAGTTTAAACATTATAGCAACGCTCTTTGAAATCTTTTTCGCGATATAATTTACATGATCACTCCATTGCAAATTCTTATCTAGCATTACACCAAGAAATTTTGTTACAGTACATTCCTTTATGGCGATTTCATTAACATTAAGTTCATCAAGATATACATTTCTTTTATTAGTGAAAATCATGAAATTTGTTTTACTGGTATTCAGGAAGAGTTTATTGGTGGTCAACCATTTCATTACACTGATGAATTCTGAATGAAATATATTCTAAGCTGTATTAACATCTTTGCAAGAAAAAGAGACAGTTGTATCATCTGCAAACATTATGAAGTTCAGTATATCAGATGAACGTGGAAGGTCATTTATATATAATAAAAATAACAGTGGACCCAGAACTGAGCCCTGTGGCACACCATGTTTGACAAGCGCTTTAGTTGAGCAAACCTTATTTACTGAAACAAAATGATATCTATTGGAGAAATAACTTTTAAACCAATCACTGATTGCTCCTCTAAAGCCGTAACAATATAATTTATTAAGTAGAATATTATGGTCTATTACATCAAACGCCTTACTCAAATCCATAAATAGCTGGTGAGGGAAGTTATATTTTGGGGCCTTTTTGCGAGTAACCCGGTGCCCACGTTGGGTTTCCATCATGAAAAAGAAAAACTATAGTATTTGTCACTTATCATTACTTATTCGAACTACAGTGGATGTAATTTCCCAGAACAGTTCCTTGTGCCATGCACGGTTTGTGTTTAACATATATGTGTATATATATGGGATTAAACTCAGAATGGTCCCCTGAGGTTTTTTCATGATACACATAGACCGTGTGTATATATATATATATATATACACACACACACACACACACACACACACACACAAATTGTGTTGGAAAAAAAAATGGCAGTTGACCAGACGTGAATACACTAAAGTTGTTCCCGAAAGAACACCTTTTCCAAAAAAAAATTTATTCGTTCCATTTGGACCAATTATGGAACAATTTCATGATAGCACGAATTCGTGGTTCTTC
>JAJOZX010003963.1:95000-102500 GCA_023014485.1 Bathynomus jamesi
GATTTCATACTATAAACCTTGAAGTTGACCAAAAATTTTCATCATGAAATTTTCTGCATCTGTGAATTTCAATTTTTCATAAATTCAAGTTTATATACGCGTCTTAAACGGCGTTTCTAAGCCTCAGAAAACACTATATTGAATTCGAAATTCGTATTAAGTATACAGGGTGTCCATAAAGACACGCATCATAGGAAAATACTTTTGTTTATATATTTATTTCGTTTTATTTATTTGTGTTGAAATGATTCCCACCAATCTCAAAACATGTTTGGAAACGATAAAGCAGGTTTCTTTGAATGTTCTTCAACATATTTGGCCTGGTGGAGACTATATAAATAAACATTGCTTATGTTCCTATGATGCGTGACTTTATGGACACCCTGTAGAATTATGTATATAAATTTATTTTCTGTAAAACTCTTATTTTCAATCAATCAATGTTATAAGTAAATTCACTGTTTAGGTAAGTTCATTGTTTAAGCAAGTTCATTGTTCTAAATTGTATTAGTATATTTCAATAAATATTAAGAATAACATTTATTACCTTAAAATGGTTATCTATTAAATATTTAAGAATTTCTATGAGTAAAGTTGAAAGAAAATTTTCAGCTATTTTTGTTACTTTACGGATCAAAATTAGGTTATAAATGCCAATTTTGCAACGATTGTTGGACTGAAATGGTGTTATTAACGTTGCTAAAAATAATTTCAAGCTTATATATATATATATATATATATATATATATATATATATATATATGTTTCTTGGGGGGGGGGCGGGTCACCACCCGAAGCACCTGCGACAACACGCAGCTCCGGATCAATTCTGCAGCCATTTTTCGCACGGAGCGCCGAACCCGAAGCGCCTGGTTCAGACTATATACAGGGTGTCCCATAAGTCCGGCATCATAGGAAAAATAATAAAAAAAGGTAAAACAAAAGCTTTTATTTACAGAACGTGCTCAATATGTCCATCATTGTTTTCAATACACAAATTCAGACGTGATACCCAGTCAGCAAGCATTGGTTGGAAACAATTCATTTGATCTTGTGCAAAAAATCGATAGTTTTTCCTTACAAATTTGTATGCTCCTCCCACAATATTTTTTTTTTCTGTAACCTATATATAGGCTGTAACTCTTTATGTACTTCAGTGTTCCTGAGGATGTCATTAGACGAAAGCGCTTGAGCACCATTCTGTGTTTCCTTTCCTTCATGGTTTTATTCATCATAAATATTTTTCACGTGTTACTTTCGTGAAATAATTATATATATATATATATATATACAGGGTGTACCATTAGTCCGGTTTCGTAGGAAAATTTATTTTAAATTAAATTTACCAAAGTAATATATTAAAACTAAACCAAATGTTCAGATTGATGTCTTGTTTTAGGACCTTTATTTTTGTTGCAGGTAGAATAACACGCAATGGCTAATATGGAAGCGAGTGTAACTCTCTTTCATATTGTATATACTGTACGCCTCTCGCTGATGTAGTGATTGGAACCGCCCCGGGTTCGAGACCCGGTGATGGCAGTCGGCGCGCAGCAAACCCAGCTGTTCATCCTTCCATAAAATAAAATTGGTTGGTAGATAAATGGATACTGGGGTGGGTCGAATTAATGAATTTTGGAGTTTTTAAAATATCTTCCACCGTCTTAAGAGTGAAAATTAGAAATGTCCAGATTTTTGGTTATTTTCATCCAAAAATTAATTTTTCAAAGTTTACACCTTATAATCTTTTTTTGAGTCTAACACTCCCATCAGTTTTTGGGATTCCAATTTAGTCCTAATGAAACCATCTCTCCGTAACTCACCACACACAGATAATGATGCCTCAGTTACCAACTTAACGCATCTCTCCACAGCTTGCGTATGACACGGTATTTCCCCCCATCTCAAACGTGGAGGGGAGTGTTGCTACGTTCTTGATGTAAGACTGGACCTCGTTATCATCCCATATTTTTGTTAAGTGGAGGTTCTGTTATCTCAATTGCATGCCATTCTATAAGATCACTATAGTCGATGTCATCATAGTTGATGGGTGGAATCCTGAACTGCCTGATTCCCTTCTTTCTGCTGTAAACGTGCTGCTAGGATTCTTCTCGGCGCACGTTTTCGAATGCGACTTCATACATCTATTAACATAGCAAGCAATATATTTTCAGGATGTGCAAAGTAACTGTTCCGGCCAATGGCATCATATACTGTTTCTCCTTTATCTGCATGTAGCAGGAGCATTTTACCAATTGAAATAAATGTCGTGTTCCATTATGGCACGATGGAGAAGTGTTGATGCTGAACCACACCGGTGCGTAAACTCTTATCACGTAAGTTGCCAAAGTGCATAGTTCATCTGAAGGATTACTTCTACTCACATATGATCTAAAATTCAGTTTGCAGTTGTAAGTTATCTAGAATGTGACATAGGTCCAGGATTATGTTGTGTCAGATCTATTGGGAGCCTCCTGAGGATACTGCTTGACACATCTCGAAGAGGTACCTTTGGTCCTTGCTCAAAGCTTTTATATTGTCGATTATTGGCAAAGGCTCTTGAACTTCGATAGGCTCAAACTGTCAAATAGGGTTAAGTTCGCATTTAGCCAGTGCTTTGCCAATGGGACCAGAAAAAGCGTTTGGACCATGTGTCACACCATCAATTTGTAGATGTCGTAATGGTAACTCATTAGTATGCAATAAGCAAACAATCCACTGTAGAAGACGGCCTAAGCGCAGTTCAAGCAAGCGAATCACTGCACCTTTGAAACCGGTATTGACATTAGTACTATCGCATCCTATTACTGCAATAGAATCCATTGGAAAATCTTTTTCTTACAGGCACTATATGATGCCGGCTTCTGATGAAACAGCAATATGAGCAAAGTATTCCAATCTTGGTTCTAAGATGAAAGAAACATGTTCTTCGGTGATATTTTCAACATAGTACTTGTTTCCTTTTTTCAAACTGGCCTTGGCTTTGTCCTTTCTTCCATCAAAGTACAGTCCTCGAATGGCATTTGTAATGCCGAAACTTGGCGCTTGCTCTCTTTTCTCTCTTTCACGCCTTATCTTATGTTTATCCATAATCATTGTTCTATTAGTCTCAGAAATAATGCCAACATCCTGTAGGACCGCTGAAGCTATTGCTGCAGCACTTCTATCTCATATGTTTGCCGATCGGCCTCTCTAGCTAGTGTTGAGAACTTAACTCTGGGACAGTATCCTGAAGATGATAGCTGGGGAGTTTCAAGGCTTATTGAGCTTCATAGTATAGATATGAACGTTTTCGTTGGGAAAAGCTTCATTTGCATCAGAATCAGCATCTGAAGACGAGGTCATCTGAATATTTGCTGTAGCAACCGTTGTTCGGGTAGCTTTTAACATTTCTTTCTTGAAATTCTTCTCTTCGTTTTAAGCTTTTTCTCATCCGTTTGTCTTCTTTTGATCAACACTTCCCGTGATCATTTTTCTTGCACTTCGCTGATCATTCAGGAATTCGATCTCTTCTTTACGCACCTTACGCTCTTTTGGACAGTTATAAACTTTACTACATTTGCAAGTGGCAATGTCAAATATAGTTGAAGCTGCTTTTCTGAAATTGGTTATCCTCAATTTATAAGAATTATTATCTTTTCGCTGCTTGTAGGGTTTCAAAATGATCTGATATTTAGCATGATAAGCTTTGATTTTGGCCACAACTTGTTCGTGTGAAATAATGGGTATGCTTGATGTAGCCCACATTTTGTTCCACTTCACTAGCAACATTTTCTACGTTTTCTGCTAATAATGTAGGAACGTGAGATGCTGAACACATTAGCATTAGACAGTGCTTCATGACTGACTCATAATTCAGTAAACTATTATGAGACATAACAAGGGTTCCCAAATATCAGACACTTGGATTGTTCTCTAGTTTAAATCATTTTTAGTCAATTATTTCTCACTTATTATTCATAAATAATAATTTTTCTGCAAACAAAGAATCAATTAGAATGCTATAAAAGACAACCAAAGACAAATAAGCTGTTGCTTACTGCTGCATGCTATACCATACAGCAGAGAACCACCACCTTCCACGGATCTTCCAGTAATACTGACAAAGCGTGAGGGCCAGCTGCAGCTGCAGACTGAGGGAGGCATGCCCTTGTATGACCTTGAAGTGTTACTATGCGGTTAGTCACGTGTCAATGTATACAGCTTGGTCTTCCCCTTAGTAATTAAAAGGGCAAATCACCGTCTCAGATAGACATTAGACAATTACGTATAAGTAGGAAATTGCTCGTAATACGAGGGCCACTCAATATATTTTGCCCCACCTTTTTTTTTTCTTTCCAAGTTTCCTTGTAAGTTCCAGAAATTTTGTACACAAGTAGTTACATACCGTTTTTACAAGTTTTTATTTTTCCACATAGTCTCCATCCTTTTCTACGGCTTTCCTCCACCTCGAAACAAGGGCCTTTATTCCTTGCTGGTAAAAGTCCGCTGGGTTCCGCTGGAGCCACCTCTTAACTTCAACAACCTCATCGTCACTCTGAAACTTTCTTCCTCGAATAGCATCCTTCATTGGCTCAAACAAATGGAAGTCTGAAGGTGCCAGATCTGGGCTGTATGGAGGGTGGGGTAACAGAGTCAAACGCATTTTTGTGATGGCCTCTCTTGTTCGCAAACTGTTGTGTGGTCTTGCGTTATCATGCAAAAGAAGGACGTGTTCCAGTTTTCTCTCTGGCCGAACTCGCTTTATACGTCTCTGGAGTCTCTGTAGGGTAGGAATATATGCCTCCGAATTGATTGTGTGCCCTTTCTTCATAATGTCCATCAGAACCACCCCTTTCATGTCCCAGAAGATGGTGGCCATAACCTTTCCTGCAGAGGGAGCCATTTTGAACTTTTTCTTGCGTGGGGAGTCTGCGTGATGCCACTCCATAGATTGGCGTTTTAAATGCAAAAAAACTTCACTTTTTCTACGTGAAAGTCACAATATGATAATAAAAACCCACTCTAATAGACAGAGTTTATTTCCACAACAGTTTCAATGCCCACTGGCATCCTTTTCGGGTGGATACAGAAAAACGAATGTATCCACCCAAGAGGATGCCAGTGGGCATCGAAACTGTTGTGGAAATAAACTCTGTCTATTAGAGTGGGTTTTTATTATCAGATTGGCGTTTTGTTTCAGGTTCAAAGTGGTGTACCTAAGTCTCATCCCCAGTCACAATTCGTGAAAGGAAGTCATCCCCTTCTGTCTCGTATCGAACCAACGACTCAGAAGCAATTTCTTTTCTTTGGGCTTTGTGATATCTTCAGTCAGTTTGCGAGGAACAAACCGTGAATACACTTTTGAGTATCCCAGTTGCTGAATTATCGTATTCACACTTCCTTCACTAATTCCTAGCTCGTGATAACTCCTTGTATGTGACGCCGATTTGATCGAATGATGCTGTTAGCACGTTGCACAGTGTGAGATGTCACAGCCGATGCCGGGCGACCGCTGCGTGGCTCATCATCGAGGCTGGCTCTCCATCTCTCCGATGATCTCACACGTTTAGACCAGCGTCCAACTG
Source organism: Bathynomus jamesi (assembly GCA_023014485.1). Classification (NCBI taxonomy): domain Eukaryota; kingdom Metazoa; phylum Arthropoda; class Malacostraca; order Isopoda; family Cirolanidae; genus Bathynomus; species Bathynomus jamesi. The sequence goes on from JAJOZX010003963.1 coordinate 100,568, forward strand.
TGCTTCGATCAACAGCATCATCTCCGTAAACGTTTTGTAGACGTTTGTGAATATTTCCAACTGTTTCTTTCGTTGCGGTTAAGAACTCGATAACAGCTCTGTTTACGACGCACATCAGTGTCAGACGCCATTTTCGAAACTGCGTTAACCATCGGTTTTATACAAGGGCGTTTAAAAGCGGTTTTATACAAGGAGGGGAGGTTGAAACTGGAAAAATCCGGTTGTGTGAAGCGCAGAAAGCTCAAACTTACGACCCAAAAGACATTTCAGCCCCCTGGCCTATTATTTAGCTAAGAAAAAAGGGTGCGGCAAAATATATTGAGTGCCCCTAGTATAACTTCAAATACAGATAGATTGGACGAAAATAACGAAATAATGCAAGGCATTTGCTAATTTTCACTAGCTTTGGGATGTGGAAGATCCCATGGCCTCCCATCTACTGAAGGAAATGTATGCCACTAAGATTTTTACACAATGTTTTACTCATCAATACACAACTTTTACAACGAGAGTCCAATCAATATTCTAAAATTCATCTTTAGACGAAAATAGCTAAAAAAAATAGGAAATTGGCCAATTTTTCATTCGCCTGGGGCAGTAGAAGATATTATCTGAGGTTAGTAATATGTTTACAGTGTTTTTCCTCACCAATATGCAAATTTTACGACAACAGGCTAATCAAAATTCCAAAATTTATTGTTTTGGATGAAAATAGCCAAAATAAGGAACGTTCTCATTTTTAGCTCGCTTGGGGCAGTGGAAGATATGCCTATAGGAAGTTATTTTTTTGTGTCTTTCTCATATCCATACGCAACTTTGAGCTAATCCTAATTCGAAAAAGAAAATTTTCATAGGTAAAAATTCGATCTACCCGAAGTTGGGTACCCTGGGTAACCTAGTAGTTAAGACGCTGGGCTGCTGCTCGGGAGGTCATGAGATCGAGTCCAGCCGAGGACTTTGTAATTTCTGACCACTCGTAGTGGGTCGTGGTTCGGATTCCACTTTAAGGTGGGGCAACAAACTTGACGTTCGTCAGAGTGAACAATTCGGGAAGCAAAAGCAAGGTTAACGAAGGTATATGGGATTTTTAGTTTCACTCGAGAAGGATGAAATGGGCACTGGGCAGCCCTGAGCTTCGAATTTTGTATCTGAATGTTGGTGATAAAAGAAAACTCAATATATATATATATATATATATAACGGGTGTGCCATAAAAAAGGGGGTACATTTTAAAAAGGCTATAAAATCAACATTTGTCATTTAATTTTAATAAAACTTCTACACAATAAAACATATGTATTTATCTATATACAAACAAGTTTTCAGAATAAAATATCAAATAATTCAAATTCTATCAACATTTAACGAAAGAGTATGATTTTTCTACTTAACATGTAAAAATTATTAAACCTTTTTAATATTTTTTTATAAAAATAATTTTTAACGTAAAATTTACCTGAAATTATTAAATAAAATTGTTCGAAATGCTTTCCTTCCATTTCAATAACTTTTTTATTCTTGGCCGGAATATGGGAGAACTTAGCAGAGCGAGTCTACAGGACTAGGATAAAAGATGTCGCTCATTTACGCGAGATCATCATTCAAAATAGATGAATTCCGGCCAAGAATAAAAAAAGTTACTGAAATGGAAGGAAAGCATTTCGAATTTTTTTTTTAATAATTTCAGGTAAATTTTATGTTAAAAATTATTTTTATAAAAAAATATTAAAAAGGTTTAATAATTTTTGCATGTTAAGTAGAAAGATCATACTCTTTCGTTAAATGTTGATAGAATTTGAATTATTTGATATTTTAGTCTGAAAACTTGTTTGCATATAGATAAATACATATGTTTTATTGTGTAGAAGTTTTATTAAAATTAAATGACAAATGTTGATTTTATAGCCTTTTTAAAACGTACCTTTTTTTTATG
>JAJOZX010003963.1:105000-140000 GCA_023014485.1 Bathynomus jamesi
CACGTAATGGCTAATATGGAAGCGAGTTACACTCTTCGGGTAAAGGCTTCGGAGGCTTTTCCTGAAGAGTGTAACTCACTTCCATATTAGCCATTGCGTGTTATTCGACCTGCAACAAAAAAAAGGTCCCAAAACAAGACATCAATATCAAAATTTGTTTTAGTTCTATCACGTTTGTAAATTAAAACATTTTCCTATGAGACCGGATTTATGGGACACCCTGTATATATATATATATGAGTCGCTGCAAAAAAATATGGATTCAAACAAGTTTTAAGGAGTTATATTTTTATTATGGGTTTAATACTTAGTGGGCTCTCCCTTGCATCAATAATTGCTGTGATCTTGTTGGGTATGCACATTATAAGGTTTTGGCACAATTCCAGGACCATTTCGGATTGCTAAAACGCTTTTATACCAGAACAAATATCTTCTTGAAATCTTGTATGGCTTCTTTTCAGACACTTTCACCTCCAGAAGTTTCCACAGATTCACAATCGGAATGAGGCGAGGAGAATTACCAGGTTATTCCATAGCTGAAACATGGGTTTTATACGCAGTTCGTTCACAATTTTAGTTGATGGAATCACGAATATCCGCCCTCCTACATTGTTCTCAGAGTATATTGTTCGAGGATGTTTAAGTAGACACGTATGGAATTCACGGTCGTATTTTTTTTGGCAAAATCAGTGTTCTTCCATGCCCTGGACGCCAAAACATCCTCAAACCATGACCTTTGAAAGGTGTTTCATGGTGGCAGCACAGTCTTTGAAATGATGTTGATTGTGTGGGCGCCTGACGTATGCAGATGATCCTGCCCAAATTGCGACTATATATTACTCTCGCTCTGAATCCTCCGGCGAATGATTTTCCTGCTGACGAGTTGGGAGCTGATTCTACGTCTGAGAACTGGTGATGAAGGGTTGACCTTTGTCTTCCTTCTGAACACATTATCAGTGCGGTGAGTCGTTATTTGCGGCTTGCGGGATTTTGTTTATGGCTTTTACTCTCATCCTCGAAAAATCCTCTTTTTGATCTTGCATACTGACTCACTGAGATATTTAAAGTGGAGAGGCTACCTTCCTCTGAGTATAGCCTTCTTTTATAAGTATTTCCACGTGGTCTCGCTTCTCAAGGAAAATTGCCGGTTTTCTGCCCACCTTCAGGAATTCATTCGGTAATGCCAACAAGTGTAAGGAACACTGAGACTGGAATTTTCATCAACATGTGGGAAATTCTTTCATCGACCAAGTGCCCTTAGGTGACGATAGTATTTTCATGAAACTTCGATGCTTGATGAAATACTTTTTTTGGAACCGATTCCTTGAAAATAATTTAATCGAAGTGGGTGGCGCCATCTACTGAAGGAAATGTCACTTAAATTCCATTTCAGTTTATTTTCATTAACCTAGTGTAATTACATGCATGTTACTTTTATGTTAATCAAGAACAATATGCTAAAACAACTTAAGTTTTAAGATTAAATACATTCGAAATTTAGAAACAATGTATTTAATAATGTATCTAGTGCAATAGCAAGGGTTCCATCGAAACCCTGAAAGGAGGATGACCAAGAGTCAGAGAGATATGCAAGGTCGCCTTAGAGCGTCCCTTGAGGAACCCATACTGACGATCTGAAAGAAGATTGTGAGAAGAGAGTTGTTCAAGAATCTTCCAATTAAGGATAAATTCCAAACTTTAGAAAGTCAAAATCAGTTTAGGTAAATTTGTTAAGAAATGTGACAGATTGGACGTATGGATTATCTAATAAACGTACGTAAAATATATTGTCCATTGGACTGTTCACGGGATTATGACAACTCAAAGCACTGTTACTTCCAGGAGATCTACGTACGGGAGCACTAGTCCGTTGTCCCTCTATATAGTGGCAATAATGCTACGAGCCACTCGTGTCATGAATGGGTATATGGATGAAGCGGTGCTTTGCAAAAAAACAGTGGAGCCTTTACTTCCTACTTCTCTCTCTCTCTATTATATATATATATGTAGAACATCGTGCATAATAACGCACAATTTTCCATAATGCAAAATTAGCCCAATCAGGATTCGAAGAAGGGCTTATTGAGTAGAAGCCGTAGGTGATACGTCACTGTGCTACACCAAAGAAAACCTAATAAAACTTGGCGCTTTTTAAATAATAATATAAAATATAATGTAATGTAATGTAATTCCTTCATCAGACAAAATGTGAAAACTGTCGTGTATTGGCTTTTAACTCTGAAATTTAATAATGTTTATAGAAGTGTAGTAAATTGATTTAATTGTATGAAATTAACATATGTAAAACAATTACATGAAATATGAAATATTTCAACATAGAGAGAGATGAAGCCAGAGGCATACCCAGAAGTCAGTCTCGGGTGCGGTCTGTTGTGGAAAAAGTGTTTTGTTTGGTTAAGATGTAATTGTGATTTAAAGTTAACTGAAAGCTCTCTGAGATCCATTATTAACATTATGAATTTACGCTCGCTTCCCCCCCCCCCCCCCCGTCATATTTATCGTCTTAGTTAATTAAAATAAATCAGAAAATTGTAGTCATTCGAAATCCTCCGTTTTGATGAAAGTTGTAACTGCCCTGCAGTGCGTGTTGAGTTCAAAAGGGCGATCACGCTACTTCGTATAAAGTTTAGAAAAGGAACACATTTAAAAATAAGTATTAAGAGTGAAAATAACGCAGATAACGTAAAATTGAAGAAAAGTAATTAAAAATTAAAGACATTTCACGACAAAACCTATCTATCTAATTCTTCGCACTCTTTCTGACATCTAACCAAAAAACTCTCCAACAATTTCACTACTACTTCTTCTTTCCCTCCTCTTTTCCATGCTGACGGCTCAGTTTCCGTCTCTTCTCCTAATAAAGCTAAACTCTTCATTCAAACTTTCGCCTCCAACTCAACCCTGGACGATTCTGGTGCTATTCCTCCATCTCCTCCCGCCACTCTGGAAGAGATTCTAATTTCAGACATCAGTCAAAGATGTTTTTTCCGCCCTATCTGGGCTCAACTCGAGAGAAGCGTACGGTCCTGAGGAGATCCTCTCTGTTATTCTCAAGAACTATGCTTCTGTGCTGACACACTGTCCAGGCAAACTCCTTCGTATTTGTCTTTCATCTGATACTTTTCCTTCCTTCTGGAAGTTCGCTTTCATTCAGCCTGTGCAAAGAAGGGCGACCACTTTCAACCCTCCAACTGTTGTCCAATTGCTTTGATTTCTTACTTTTGCAAAAGTTTTGAATCTATTCTTAATAGGAAGAGTATTAAACACTGACAGTCTTCTTTCAGAATGTCAGTATGGGTTCGACAAGGGTACTTTCTATTGGCAATCTTCTTGCATATCTCTCTGACTCTTGGTCATCTTCCTTTCGGGATTTCAGTGAAACCTTTTCTCTTGCAAAAGACATATCAGAAGCTTTTGATAAAGTCTGGTACAAATCCTTAATTTCCAAATTGCCCTGCTTTGGTTTCTATCCTTTTATATGTGCCTTCATCTCTGATTTCCTTTCTGGCTGATCTATAGCTGCAGTTATAGATGGCCACTTTTCTTCTCCTATACTTATTAATAGTGGTGTTCTTCAGGGTTTTGTCCTGTCACCCACTCTTCCTTTTATTTATGAATGATCTACTTAGTCGCATTTCCTGTCCTATGCACTCATATGCCGATGATTCCATTCTCCACTCCTCCATCCGCTTCACAAAGTGTCCCCCTCTCAACAGTCATTCCATGCTTCGCTTGGGATGGCCATGATACACCTGACTTCTGAACTTTATTATCCCTGACTGGGGCAGAGAAAACTTTGTGGTTTTTAGTACCTCAAAACACTAGCGTAGCTATAGGGGGGCGGAGGGGGCGGTCCGCCCCGGGAGGCACTTTTTGAGGGGCGGCACTTTTGGTCTACTGCAATGAAAAAAAAAGTTTTTTTTTTTTATGTCGGGACAGTAGAAGGATACAAGACGCCAGACACAATTTTATTTTTCCACGAAAACACTGCTTACTTCGTTAATTTCCGACAATGGTAAGGATTGTGTTCCCTTGAAGATGGCCTTATTGACCATCATACCTATTTAAGCGCTTAATTGTGCTTAATTAATAATAGCATTGGTATAAATGCATTTATTTCATTAAAAAGGGAAATAACCCATAAAGTTCTGTAAATACGTTATAATCTATAAATATACGTTTAATATTTATAAATAATCAATATCAAAACTAATATGCTGGTATTAGTTGTAAAGTATAATCTTGGTAACTCGGTTCCAAATATTGTAATACTGCTGCGGATTTTTCTCACAATTGCTGTTAGTGTTGCTAGCTGTGAGAGGAGTTTTTCTAAACTAAAACTGATAAAGAATTACCTAAGATCTACTATGAGCACCTTGCGGTTGAGAAATCTTGCCATACTGTCTATAGAACAACAATTGACAGACGAAATAGACTTCGACAATGTCATCGAAGATTTTGCTAACAGAAAAGCAAGAAAAATAACTGTGTAGAATGTTGTAGTTAATTTTTTCACTTCCGAAGTAAACATGTTGTCCTAATATTTTTCACAGGTTTTTTTCTATACGTCGTTTTCACTTTTTGTTTAAGTATGTTTGTTATGTGTATTGTGTTGTGTTGTGTTTCAGGGGGCGGCAAACTCAAGGACCGCCCCGGGCGGCACAAACTCTAGCTACGCCACTGCCTCAAAAGCCCAGTTCCTTCATCTGTCCACTCATCACAATCTTCCACACGACTATCCCCATACCTTCATCAATTCACAACTGAATCCTTCCTCTTCTCTTAACATTCTTGGTGTTTCTTTTTCTCGTGATCTTTCCTGGAAAGATAACATATACTCTCTTTTTAAAATAGCTTTTAAGAGGTTAGGTGTGCTGTACCGGCTCCCCAGTTTCTTTGCCCTCAGTCATTTGTGGTCTCTGTACAGGGGTCTTGTCGGGCCCTGAATGGAGTACGCTTCTCATGTGTGGCATCGCCCAACCCACACAGCTCGACTTGACGGGGTGGAATCAAAGGCTTTTTTCCTCATCATTTCCCCGCCTCTTACTGTCTTCAATCCCTCTCTCTTCGCCGCAATGTTGACTCGCTCTCTCTTTACTGTCGCTATTATAACGGATACTGCTTTTCCGAACACACTAACTCCATGCCTTCCTCTTTAAAGAGAACCCGCAGTACCAGACTTTCGACACATTCTCATTCCTTTCCTGTCCAACTCTTAACGCAGTGGTTCTTAACCTGGGGGGCGCGCCCCCCTAGAAACAGGAATTTCTCTAATTGTATTTGTTATTCTCTTAACGAGAGCATGGGCTAATATTGAGAAGTTATTGAGAATGTTATTTTGATTGAAGGGGGGCGTGGAGGGAAGGACCAATTCCTAGAGGGGCATGGTAGTAAAAAGGTTAAGAACACTGCTCTAACGCAAGGGTTAATCGGTATTTTCAATCTTTCATCTACTCAATCGGTCAACTCAAACGCAATCTTCCTCAATCCATGTTTCTCCTTGTTTATGACCTCCAATCTTTCAAACGCATTGTGTCCAGGCATCTCGGAACCTTGGACCTTGATTTTGGTTCTCTTCTTTGTGTATGGGAGGGTTGCGTTTTTGCGTGCATTCGTCCTTGGCCCCTCCTTCCTGCATAAGAAAATACATAACTGTACATAATTTAACCAAACCGAACTTAATTCAACCTATACCTTTGGTTAGCTTCTGCCCGAATTGTTCATTCTGACGATGGTCAAACTTTTCACTCCACCTTAGACCTACAGTTTAACGTGGACTCCGAACCACGCACCACCAGCAGCCCAGCGTCTTAACCACTAGGCCACCCAGGGTACCCATTTATCTATCAACCACTTTCTTTATTGTGTGGAAGGATGAACAGCTGGGTTTTGCTGCGCGCCGGCTGCCGTCACCGGGTCTTGAACTCGGGGCCGATGAATTCGTAGTCAGCGACGCTAACCACTTCACCACCGAGGTATATATATATATATATGAATTTCACAATTAAACACGTGAAATGAATGAATGATGTAAACCCACAAGGAAAAGGAAAAATGATTCCAAGGCCTTTCGTGTATTCAGAAGTACACCTCGTCAGGGAATGATGAGATGCACTTCTGAATGCACGAATGGCCTTGGAATCATTTTACCTTTTCCTTGGGGTTTGCATTATATATATCCGCAATTCTGACTGCGGATGTTATGCGGATATTACCTCTATAAGCTAATTTAATTGTAAATTGCATAATTTATTAAAGTAGTTTATAAGGCCCAGTCATGCACATTTCATGTAAAGCATTAATTATACACTAGAGAACAACATTTTTGTTTCTTGAAAACTATTTGGTGTTTCTTATAGAACTTTTGATGCTGATTCCAAATATGGTTTCAGGATTTTTCTATCACCCATAGTTTTCGAGAAAATAATATTTCCATTTACTCAGAGTTTTCCCAAAATATTAGTTAAAATTAAGTGTACTAATTTAATTTTACTTTCTTTTTTTTCCAGGTTAACTATATTTAATAGTATTTTTTGCATTAAAAAAATATAGCTATTTAAACAAACAGATTTTTAATAAAAAGAAAGAAATTCTTTTCAAGTTTTGCTCAAATTTTGAAAATTTTCATAGTAGAAAAAATTGGTTTTTCATTCCAAAAAGTTTTCCGTGATATCAATAATTTTCCGCCAGCATGAATCGAAACTGTATTAATCCCAGAGATACATTTTGCTACGTATGTGGAGAACTGACCATAATGGCACAGAGGAAGACGACGACCCCACTCGTGAAGAAGGCTTACGAACTTTATTTTGGATGTAAGGTAGGCGACCAAGACAAATCCTGGGCACCTCATATCTCATGCATTTCCTGTGCCGTCACTCTTAGGGGTTGGATTAAAGGTACCCGCAAATCTATGCCATTTGCCATACCAATGATTTGGAGAGAGCCCAAGGATCACCTAACGGATTGCTATTTTTGTATGACTAACGTTTCAGGATTCTCTGCCAAAAATAAACATAAAATTCAATACCCAAATCTTGCATCTGCCATGAGACCAGTACTACATGACGATGATAACCCAATTCCAACTCCCCCAAAGTCATGGACACTGGATGAAGAGTCTGAAGTTGAACCAATGGAAATTGATGACACTAAAGATACAGACTTTCAGCAACCTGAATCAAATAAACCACGTATGATAACGCAGGTTATGCTGAATGATCTCGTGAGAGATTTGGACCTTCCGAAAAAGAAAGCGGAATTATTGGGCTCCAGGTTACGTGAATGGAATTTGCTGGCAAAAGATACAAGCATATCGGCGTTCCGCACTCGCCAAAAATCTGATGCAGTATTTCTCCTCGTCAGGTGGTTTATGCTACTGTAATAATGTAAATGGACTGCTGTTAGCTCTCGGTCATGAGCACAAATCTGAAGATTGGCGTTTATTTATTGACTCTTCGAAGCTAAGCCTCAAGGTTGTACTACTTCACAATGGAAATAAATACCCTTCCATTCCTGTAGGGCACGCTGTCCACATGAAGGAATCTTACGAAAATATGAAACTCATCCTTCAGCAGATTAATTATGACCAGTTTCGTTGGTATATATGTGGGGATTTAAAAGTCGTCGCGCTTCTTCTGGGAATGCAGCTCGGTTATACGAAGTTCTGCTGCTTCCTTTGTGAATGGGACAGCAGAGCCAGAGATTCGCATTATTTTAAAGGATTGGCCACTTCGTCAAAAATGTATCCCAGGACTGAAGAATGTGTCTCATGAACCCTTAGTTGACCCCAAGAAAATATACTTACCGCCACTTCACATCAAACTTGGCATCATGAAAAATTTTGTCAAAGCAATGAACAAGGAAGATGAGGCATTCAAATATTTGAAGAAAAAGTTTTCACGACTTAGCGATGCAAAGATAAAAGAAGGGATCTTTGTTGGTCCCCAAATCAGAGAGCTCATGAAAGATCAAAAGTTTGATGATGCCTTGAGAGGAAAAGAAAAAGTGGCATGGGAAGCCATGAAGAATGTTGTCACAAATTTTCTAGGGAACATCAAAGCCTCTAACTATGAAAAAATAGTGCAGGACATGATTGAAGCATATAGGTTATTGGGATGTTGTTGTTATTATTATTATTGTCGTATTAATTAAAGTTTTTGCATGAGACAAATGTGATAAAACGGAGACAAACGAAACGTTTTGGTCGTTATGTGTAAATGACTATTGTGAGATCTTATTTTTAAATTATTTAACTTTATTCTTACTATATGCTTATACTTTCCTAAATGCTTAATTTTTCTAGTATTGTAAAACATTATTTCACTAATTTACTAATCATTAAGAGATTTTGTAACACTTTAAAACCTAAGATTATTTTCGTTATGTTTTCAAGTTTATTAATTCTTTTCTCATCTTTTTCTGATAATGGGAATTTGTTGGTTAAAACATAAACGGTCTGATTATTTGAATGTATTTCATTAACGTTACAATTATAACTATTATCATCATCATCATCATCATTATTATTATTTAGCAGATTAGTTGTGGTTAACTAGATGTGACTTCGTGCATCTTGGAAAATGAAACATTATCATCCATCAGGAGCTGAAAAACGGAAAAAGAAGAAAATAGAGAAGCTTTCCAGTAGCGCAGGTGAGATGTGCCACTTTTATATTCTTATGATTACAGTTCAGGCAACTAGGTTAGGTAGACAATCAAGCTAGGCAAGTGCTCAGGAATCGTGTAGAGTAAGCTAGTCTCTGTAATATTATAATATTTCGAAATGTGAAATTTAATGGATCACATCACCTCAAATTCTGTTCACACAGATCAATTATCAAACAAGATAAGAAAGAGTATTTTAGCAAAATCTAACAGAATATGTAATGTTATGTAATGTTATGTTATGTTCTTCTCAGGAGCACTACTGAAATATTTGGAAAAGCCATCCTCAGCAAAGCCTGATGAGCATCATGAGCCAACAGCAGGACCATCCTCTATGCAACCTCAAACACCAGTAGAAGTAGAGCCTGATGAACCAACAAGTGGCCCATCTTCTGTTCAGCTTCAAACACCACACACAGGCATTTCTACTGAGCAACAAGAACCAAGATCTGCTCCACCGCTTGATCCGTATGACTGGCCAGTTGTCCTGTCAGATGCCTTGAAGACAGATCTGGTGTCTCGATGACTATTTCAAATCAGTCCAGATTTCACATTCCCTAAAAGAGAGGACAGTAGAAGCTTTCATCACCATTATATGTACAGAACATTAATTAATGGGGAAAAAATAAAGCGAAGCTGGCCGATGTACTCTAGAAGGAATGATGCTCTTTACTGCTTCTGCTGCAAGGGTTTTCAAGGAAGTCGTAAAAACTAATTACGGATGGACTTTCAGACTAGATAAACGTTGGTTCGCTTCTGAAAGGCCATGAAAATAGTTCAGAACATGCAGATAACATGGCAACATGGAAGGATCTGCATTCTTCATGTAGTTAACCATGTGAGCAAACTTCTGCAGTCTCCTACAATGCAGTTTGATGTGGCAGTCAACCTCCTCACAAACACAAAAGACTCACTCACAGCTACAGAAACACAGGTTTTGTTGCAGCACAAGTCGTAGCTAGGGACATATGTGAGGAAATGAATGTGGAGGCTGTGCTGAAGGAGAAGAGGCTCAGATCCACAAAAAAGCACTTTGCTTACGAAGCTCCTGACGAACCATTTACAGAAGCCTTAAAGAGGCTGGAAGTCAAATTTTTCAATGTGGTGGTGGATTGTGCCATCGGGTCAATAAATGAGAGATTCAAAACATTAGATGATGTGAGGGACATTTGGGGTTCTCCTAAACTTCCCCACAATGAACAAGGAAGACTTGTCCTGCAAGTGTGAAAAGCTTTCTAAGATACCGAGCTTCTGAGCTGACTCTGACATTGATGGAAGAGAACTGGCCCTCGAAATTAAGAGCTTGCCGACTTTACCTTCATACAACATGACTGCATTGGAGCTTCTCTCCTTCATTCATCAGAAGCAACTGGAGAAACTATACCCCAATCTCTGGGTTGCACTAAGAATTGCCTGCACTCTACCTGTGACAGTAGCGTCAGCCGAGAGGAGCTTCTCTAAGATGAAGCTAATCAAGAACTACCTCAGATCATCAATGGGGCAGGATCGCCTCAGTGGCCTTAGCATCATAAGCATCAACCAGGACGTTGGCAGGGAGATTTCATATGATGATGTTATTGATGATTTCGCCCAGAAAAAATGTAGGAGGCAAAAATTCTGAAGATACAAACTGTTCTGTATAACTGTTAGCTATTACACGATTGTATCGTAGAGTTAGTAATTGTTTGGTAGTTGATAATTGCATTATTTTTTTTATAGGCCTACATAGTTCTGTGTCATTTATTCTAAATAATGTATAAGTATAAGCTAATTTTCAGGAATTTCATGAAGAGTATTTTTTTTGTTTGTCTTCTGAAAGTACATATTTGTTGTTTTGGACATGAATGTTTCATTAAAATTATTTCATAATTGTTTTTTATTAACACAGCCATTTTTGTATGTGTGCTGAGGTGATGTAGTAAGGCGTGAGTTGGTGGATGGAGGGGTGGGGCCTCAAATGGGTATATTGCTTAGGGCCCCCTGATGGCTAGAAACGGCCCTATATATATATATATATATATATATATATATATATATATACACTAGGGATGTACCTATATCGCTTTTTAGCCGATAACCAATACCGATAATTAAAAAAGTATCGGCCGATAGCCGAGACCGATATCCAGCTAAGGTTTATTAGTTTGTCATATTTTTTTTAACATATTCATAATTTATTTTCTGTGTTGAAAATTTGGCAACAAAACAATAATCCTTTTCATTAAAGATGGCAACACTGCATTAGATGTCATAGTTTTGTTTGTTATACAATAAGACTGCAGGCCTTGTTGGGCTTAGTAAAATGTGTTTTTAACAAGCAAGGCTCTCTCCTGAACATACAGAGCAGCTGCTATATTTACACGAGAACTTAGCACTTGTGAAAAAATAACGAGTTATGTGAAGTGATAAAACATAAAATATTGAAAATTTCATCCTCTAAATAGTTTTTTATTTCATAATTTTGGAAAAATCGTACTTTTGAAATATCGGCCGATACCGATATATAGGTACATCCCTAATAAATACAATAAATACTCTATATATATATATATATATATAATATATATATATAATATATATATATATATATATATATATATATATATAATATATATACTATGATATACATAGTATCATAGTGTATAATATCCCATCCCATTAAGAAGATTGAATTGGACCTTGAATTTTAGAAATCTGCCGGAATAGTGGCGTCTTTCCTAATTTTATTTATTACAAACTGTATCGTAATTCACTCTATTCTTCAGAGTTTTATAGGTCATCTTTGGTATATTATCTTAACAATGAAATATATATATATATATATATTTTTTTTTTTTTTTTTTTTTAGTTCAGGAAGAACCGATTCGCCTCTATTTAAAGGGCATATCTCAGCGGAAAAACAAAGAAAAAGTGAGAGGAAAGACAGAGGAAAAAGAAAGGGTGGAGGGGACAGTCGAAGTGGAAAAAGACCAAGGATGACAAGGACTGCAGGGTCGAGCCCCATCATCCTTGGGTGCTAGGGCCGGGAGGGCGCACGTGAAACCTCCAGGAACAAGCACGTACAAACGAGCACAAAGAGCACTCAAGAGCACGAGCTTAGAACCCCCTTGCGGGGATATATATATATATATATAATTTATATATATAATATATATATATATATATATTATATATATATATATATATAGATATCTATATATATATATATATATATTATATATATATATATATATAATATATACTATGATATACATAGTATCATAGTGTATAATATCCCATCCTATATATATATATTATATATATATAATATATATATATATATATATATATATATATATATATAATATATATATACTGCATACACACGTACTCTCTCGCAGTTGTCTTATACTGAAGACGTTAATATTTACAAAAACACAATGAAAAGGCTCAAGTTTCAAACTAAGAAATCTGCCACCTTAGTGGGGACTCATTCAGTTGTTTTCAGTAAAATAAATAAATAAAAAAGGAACAAATAAAGAGAAAAGAATATTTTATTTAGTTAAAAAAAATTTCTCTCACGGGAATTTATGCTGAAAACTGAGGCGTTGTTTTATGATCCACAAGGTATATACTCGTGTGTGTGTGTGTGTGTGTGTGTGTGTGTGTGTGTATATATATACTTTAGGTGAGTGTATATATATACTTTAGGTGAGTTCGAACGACGGTTCAGGGTCGACCTACGGTCACGAAAGTAACACGTGAATAATATTTATGATGAAAATAACCACGAAGGAAAGAGGAAACGCAGAATGGTGCTCAAACGCTTTCGTCTAATGACATCTTCAGGAACACTGAAATAAATAAGTTCTAGACTATATATAGGTCACAAAAAAAATTACAAAAATAAAATAGAAAAATAAAAATTATAGGAGGAGCATACAAATTTATAAGGAAAAGCTACCCGAGTTTTAGCACTTTGCCCCTCTTGTCTAAATACATTCTGAACGAATTCAAAACAACAGGATCAAGCGAAAAAAGGTCCTAAGCTAATATTGAAATTATTTGTAAGTTGAATAATGGCAGACTCATGAATATTTCTATTAACAATGTTGCTTCAGTGAAATAATATTTGAGTGAAGTAAAACTATTATCAATAAAATTATAGTCATGAAAATCTTAAGATTCACAAATCTTGACACAATGTGAAGCTCAAGATTTTCACGGCTGCGTTCTTTTCTGTAGTTTGATCGCGGTGCTGGGCCCTTCGGGCCCAGTAATTTTAATTATTTAATTTATTATCACCCAGGTGTACAACCTCGGGACCTAATCAATATGCGTGTGTGAAGTTTCATGTTTGTAACTGCTTCCATTTTGGACCTATGGCTAGAACACACACACACACACACGCGCGCCCTTTTATTATATATATATATATATATATATATATATATATATATATATATATATTAGTGGTGGACCGGATATCCGCATCATTTTTTACATCCGCATCCGCACTTCTGACTGCGGATGTTATGCGGATATTACCTCTAATAAATTATGCAATTTACAATTAAATTAGCTTATAAAGTAGCTTATAAGGCCCAGTCATGCACATTTCATGTAAAGTATTAATTATTAATGAACAAACAAATATATAAACCTCAAAATATAAATAGCTGCTAACACAGAAAATTGAATGAAACTTGTTTCATTGAATTTTCTGTGGCTGAAACTCTTGAGAAAGTTATTATTTTTATCATAATGAAAACATTAATATTAATTTTAATTCTTATGCATTGCCTCCCATAATAGTAATATCACGAAATTTGAAAAATTATGTCATATATTCATACTTCTATATTATATTGATAGATTAACTAAATATCCGCATCCGCCTGCGGATATTGAAATAAAAAATCCGCATCCGCAGTTGTTGAAAAACTAACATTCGGTCCACCACTAATATATATATATATATATACAGGCTGTCCCATAAGTCCAGTTTGTGGGAAACTTTATTTTAAATTAAATTTACAAAAGTAACACATTAGAACTAAATCAAATGTTCAGATTGAAGTCTTGTTTTGGGACCTCTTTTTTTTGTTGTAGGTAGAATAACACGCAATGGCTAATATGGAAGCGAGTTACACTCCTAAGCAAAACTTGAACATTTGTTTTAGTTTTGTTGTACTACTGTTGTAAATTTAATTTAAAATAATTTTTCCTACGAGACCGGACTCGGGGGACACCCTTTTATATATATATATATATATATATATATATACTAAACCTAAATGATGGGTG
Organism: Bathynomus jamesi; assembly: GCA_023014485.1. Lineage (NCBI taxonomy): Eukaryota > Metazoa > Arthropoda > Malacostraca > Isopoda > Cirolanidae > Bathynomus > Bathynomus jamesi. Next base: position 118,975 of record JAJOZX010003963.1, read on the forward strand.
TGAAATCAGATTAGGTCCTAAAAAATCTCACGTCATACTGCAATCACTCTAAGGTCATACTAAGGTAATACTCGTATTAGTGTCATACTGACGTTATTATCGAAGTTTTTAGGGCGTGATCGCAACAGTACGACGATACAAAGAAGTCAGTACGACGATACAAGGAAGTCAGTACGACGATACAAAGAAGTCAGTACGACGATACAAGGAAGTCAGTACGACGATACAAGGAAGTCAGTACGACGATACAAGGAAGTCAGTACGACGATACAAGGAAGTCAGTACGACGATACAAGGAAGTCAGTACGACGATACAAGGAAGTCAGTACGACGATACAAGGAAGTCAGTACGACGATACAAAGAAGTCAGTACGACGATACAAAGAAGTCAGTACGACGATACAAAGAAGTCAGTACGACGATACAAAGAAGTCAGTACGACTTACATATTGTTTAGATAGCAATATCAAAGGCACAAAGCTGTTAGTATGGCGACAGTATGACATGACATGACATGACATGACTGTTTTAGACGGCAATAGACGCAGCTTTGTTGCCATTTGGCTTTCTTTGTGCAGCGAGTGAGGATTTCAATTACACTGTGTAACACTGATTCTGTTTATATAGAATTTTTTATGTTTTTATATGCATTTGTGGGCGCTGAGTCCAAATCTGGCCTTGGTTTGTGTGTATCATCAATGGTTTCAGAGATAATCCATTTTTCATGTTTTACCAGTATAATGTTATTATGGGCGCAGCAATATCAGAATAATCAGGAATTGTTGAGAACAATCCGGATGTTCGTTGACAGTTTCTTGCTCTAGAAATTGCCCGAAACTTCCACTGTGCTATATAAAGAAGAGCGCAGAGTCTGAGAAGTTAGTAAGTGTGAGCACACAAAGAAAGTAGGTTGTTTGTCTGATGGTTACCAGCGCTGAGGTACTGTGTTTCTGTGCTTCTCTGTGCTATTTGAGTGTTATTGATCCTTTTTTATTGCGAACATTATTTCAGTGTTGTGAATACATCTTTTTTCTGGAATCTGTAATCTGTTGCAGATTTAATAACTCTTCTCTCTATATCTGCAGGTTATGATTAATGTAGTACAGTTTGGTAAAGAGAATGGCAACTAGAGATTGTAAACACTCGCCGGATATATTCTGCTACGTTTGTGGGTATTACATAGGCCCCAAGCAAGTATCGCACAAGATTGTGAAAGGCACCAAGTTCTGGATCGCGTATCGGCTCTATTTTGGTATGCCTATGAGTGACCAAGATAAGCCCTGGGCACCCCATATGATCTGTGGAAGCTGCCGCTCCACACTTGAAGGGTGGCTGCGGGGAGTACGCAAGGCAATGCCCTTTGCGGTACCCAGAATATGGAGAGAACCAAAGAGCCACCACGACGATTGCTACTACTGCATGGAGATGTTTCTAAGTACAGGAAAGTTAAAGGAAGGCAGACTCTTCAGTATCCAAGCATAGCGTCGTCCATAGCTCCTGTACCACATGGCGAAGGTCTTCCAATACCACGTCCACCAGAACGGGTATCTATCCATTACTTTACCTTCTGTATTTACAGACTGCGGGTCATTATGTGTCGATTTCTCTTAGTGCTGATGCTCTTCTACATATATAGCTATGCCTATATTTTGTTTCTTTGCTTCGCAGGTTGAAAATGAGGATGCAGCTAGCTCATCTGAGATGTCGGCTGGTGAGGACAGTCATGATGAAGAATATATAGTAACTTTCAGTACAAACCCTCACTTTCCAAATCAGAGGGAATTGGATGACTTAATTAGAGATTTGGGTCTGACGAAATCAGGGTCTGAGCTTCTGACCTCCAGACTCAAAGAGTGGAATTTGCTTGGAGAAGACTGCAAGAGCACTATATACCGAAAGCGGCATGAAGAGTTTGCAAGGTTCTACGATGTCAATGGCTCTCTCCGTTATTGCAGCGAGGTTAATGGTCTATTCACAGCTATTGAGTTAACACATATACCCTCAGAGTGGCGCCTGTTTATTGACAGTTCAACTCGGAGTTTAAAAGCTGTTCTACTCCACAATGGGAACAAATATCCATCTATACCAGTTGCACATTCTGTTCAAATGAAAGAGGACTATGAAAATGTCAAACAACTGCTCACTCAAATCAGGTATGAACAATATAACTGGGACGTGTGTGGTGATTTCAAAATGATTGGTTTCCTGTTAGGTTTACAAGGAGGGTTTACTAAATATTCATGTTTTCTTTGCCTGTGGGATAGCAGGGCTTCAACTGAGCACTATAAAACAGTTCAATGGCCTCCACGTGAAGGACTGCAACCAGGAAAGTACAATGTACTCAGGGAACCTCTTGTTAAGCCTGACATAGTTCTGCTACCACCTCTCCATATTAAGTTGGGTCTAATTAAGCAGTTTGTAACTGCGTTAGATTTTGGAGAGGAAGTTTTCCAACAGATTCGGGTCATGTTCCCTAAACTCTCTGAGGCCAAAGTCAAGGCTGGCATCTTTGTAGGACCACAAGTCAAGGCGCTGTTCAATTCAAAGAACCTTGAAGCAAAGATGACTCCGATCGAAAAAGAGGCTTGGTGTGCTTTCCGTGATGTAGTTCGTGGGTTTTTAGGCAACCATAAAGCACCAAACTATAAGGAGTTAGTGTCAAACTTGATTAAGTGCTATGGCAAAATGGGGTACCGTATGTCTTTAAAATTACACTATCTACATTCACATCTAGACTTTTTTCGTGATAACCTGGGCGATGTGAGTGAAGAACATGGCCAAAGATTCCATCAAGATATTCAAACGATGGAGAAAAGGTACCAGGGCCATTGGGATGCTTCCATGATGGGAGACTACGTATGGTCGCCGATCAGAAAGGATAAGAATGTTCATACGCGGAAGTCGCGTTCTTCAGTGCATTTTTAAGGAACGCACACTGCATAACGAGGCTTGTTATTCTCTTATCGGTTCTCCTCATGATATATATTATATCCTTTGCACCATTTTGGGTTTGTCAAACAATTTTGGCTCAATAAACATTACTTTCCAATAGTGTTTTTATTTTCAGAAAATATTTATGTTAGCCTTCTTTATATACTTTGCCATATGAAAAGTGTGATAACCTATATTTTTGAAACGGTTGATGATAGAGCAAAACCAATATAATTTTTGGAATCAGCACCCCGAAATCATTAAGAAACGACAGAAAAATCACAATAAACAGAAAAATTTTCAAATTTTGTTACCCAGTGTTATTTATGACCGGAAGGTAAAGAGCCATTGTATGATGTAACAACCTTCATATATGTACGCAGTTTCGAACAAATGTTGGTCAGTAACCAGTTTCAGTTCTAGTCATGAAATCCAAAGTAAATATTTACTCGTATACGCGTGTATATACAGTATATCTTGGTTAACTTTGGTTTTGCTTCCGCCGAATTGTTCATTCTGACGAAAGTCAAACATATTGCTTCACCTTGGACTTACAGTTTAACATTGAATCCGAACCCCGACCCAATACGAGTGGTCAGAAATTACAAGGTCTTTTCCCGGAGTTGATCTCAGGACCTCCTGCTCAGCAGCTGTGTCTTAACCACGAGGAAGGATGAGCAGCTGGGTAAGCTGCGCACCGCCCGCTTTCGCCGGGTATTGAATCCAAGGGCGGTGGATTCGTTGTCAGTGATGCTGGTCACTGCACCATATACTGTATATATATATATATATATATATATATATATATATATATATATATATATAATTTGAAATCAAGCTAGATTAAAAATACTTATTCAATATTTGAGTGACATTTAGCAACTATGTTATGATATTAACTTATATACTTGTGTTCCATGACAAACTATTATTATTATTATTACTTACCTATTACTTTACATGAACTCAATACTCCAAAGTTTAAACTTGAATTGAAGGAAGGCTTCCCAAATTAATAAGTTTAAAATAGCAGAGCTTTATTTAAAGAAGAGCCAAATGTCAAAGTAAAGATTTATAGCAGGGATTCCCAAATTGGTGTTCCGCGGAACACTTGTATACCGTGAGAAGTGTTCCGCGGAACACAATTTGGGAACCCCTGATTTATAGAATCATAAGAATTAAGAATATATGACATTGAAGATCCTAATAACTTAAGTTTTAATAATAAATATCCTGTAAAAAACAACAGTGAAGTCTAAAAACTACTCGATAGTTTGACTTTGGAAATGAGAGTAAAAAGTGTACAAAATGTACTACGCAAAAACAAACTACAGTGGACCCCCGCTATCCGAGATTAATTGGTTCCAAAAAAACATCTCGGATAGCGAAACCTCAGTTAATGGAACCATACTTTGCATGTTATGAGGCTAACTGGTTCCAGAAAACTAAAAACTGACCCTTATCACCACAAAATCTAACTTTTAAGGGCCTACAGTATTTTTAATTTAAATTAAATAGTAGTTAAGTACAGTATTATTGTGTGTTATTTTCTGAAAATAAAGAATTAAATTATAATGAATACAGTACTGTATTAATTAAATTAACATCCACTAAAAAATTAACACTCACCAGAAAAACAATTTGACTTGGCTTGCTGGAAAGATGGTCGTGGTGTTTTGTTTGGAAGGAGAGTCTCCTTCCATAAAGGCATTTGGTAGTTCAGGCAATTGGTCGTGTTTTTGAGAGCTTGAAGAGGTCCCTGAAGTTGATGGTTTTGGTTCGTCTTGTTCTACAGAAGTAGTCCTCTTCGGTTTGAAAAAAACATCAATCAGTGTCTGCTTGGGCTTGGTCATTTCTTGGAGTTGAGTTCGGTATGGAAGGAGCGCTGAATTGATGGTACTGTATGTTGTGTAGGCTCTGCCATGGATAAGATCTCTTTTCATGATTTTCCACCGCTTGCGGGCATTCTAGAACAAACACGTGATGTTGGTCGGTATCTCGATCAACGGGACAAATCTCGGTTTGCGGATGAATGGTTCTTTATGGAAAATCTCGATCGTGCGAAACCTCGGTTATCGAGATCCTCTGATAGCGGGGATCCACTGTATTTAAAAAGTACACCGTTATGGTTGGTCGAAAGTTTCGCTTCTTCAGAAGAAAGATCTGCTGCTGCTGCTACTGCTACTGCTACTGCTACTACTACTACTACTAATAATAATAATAATAAATAAAAATATACTCATAATAGATAAGTAAAAAGTACACTTATAGGGGTTGATGAAAGTATTTTATATAGTAACCTATTGTACTCTTTAAATACCTCATATTCAGATAACATTTGGCTCTGATTGTACAGGGTGTCCTTAAAGTCCTGTTATAGCTCTAAAATGCAAATAAAAGGGAATACTGTGTATACAAAAAATAATTAAGATTTATCAAAAACAATAAACTCAAGAATTAACATGTGGAAGATATCGAGTTTCAATATGTCTTCCATCATGATCTCGACAGTGTTGTAATTTTCTTCCAAAGTTGGCGAAAAAAACTCTTCAAGTTTCTGGGAGATTATAGATATTATTTTGGCTTAATTATTTGTTTAACGTTTCCTTAATCTTTAGGTTTAATGCCAGTTACATTAGTTTTCATCCTTCCCCCAAAGTAGAAATATAACGGGGAGCCCATGCAATGCTGCCACAGCGTCCAATCCATCTTTCGTGAAAGGTCTCGTCAAAAAAAATATGAACATTTACAGCATAATGAGGTGGAATCCTGTGCTGTTGGAGCCTTGGAGGATCAGGTAAACCAAAAGGTTTCGATTTACACTTGGAACTAAGAAAATATGAAGTGCCTTAAAATATAAGGTACTGGTGAGATAGAGATAGATCATCGAACGAATGTGGGCCATAAATTCAAGGACACGTTCGGCGTCTTTCAAGGCTATAAGGATAACCTTCCGCATCGCGGTAAATCATGAAACGAGTCACTTTTCCTAAACTTTGCCACTTCCCTGTATAGTGACATTTTCGATGATGGATCGTTGTCATACTCTTTTCCAAATTTCCTCTGGACTGTTATTACAGACCGATACTGAGTTAACCATAACACGGATTGTGCCTTCTCTGCAATCGCCATATTTTTTGGTGGCGTTCAAGCATTAACGTAATTTCTTCACGGCTGCCATAATCTAAAATAAATTTGAAGTCTACCCCAAATATTCACGCTTATCTTTTTTATTCAATAATTTTTTTATTTACATTCAGAACCATAGCAAGACTTCATGCACACCTTGTACTTTCATTTTTAAAGAAGAGACATACAAGAAGTCAGTCATAAAAGTATAATCTAAAATTCCCTTCCCTAGTCTCCATGGGGTTGGACACGATGCCCGCAGTCAGGATTGAAAACACACTAATCAATAACACCTACAACAGTACATATAGAGATCACCACCGGGAATAAAGTACCACCCCAGCCTGAGGAATTCAGTGTTACCATTTATGAAAATGTTTTGGAGGTATACCTCTTGTGGTGAGTCAAGCGAGAACATCATCTCCATTTACACACCTCACAAACCGCTTCCATTTCTCTCTGTTTCCCGTTAATTCATATACTGTACCACATTTATATTAACCACGTTTATTCACGCATTTACCGATAGATCCTCCCATCTTTTACTCTGTCTTCCGCTTCTTCTCACACCTACGTACTCACTATTATTCACCTTTTTCACACTTTTATCATTCATTCATTTTCTCCACACACCCATATCAACGCAGCATACTCTCCTCTGACTATGTAGTGACTTTCAATACATCTTTTCTCATAAGGTGAAACCGTTTTACACTTATCATACTATTAATTCAGCTGCTTTCACTTTTGACAGTGGCCTATCATATCAAACACGCATCTCGCATTCGTACATCAGTGTTGGTGACAATACATCGTCATGAATATCTTTTGCTGCATCTACATCCAAGCACTTCCTTCTTACCAAGGCCTTTGTCGTACTTATGACTCGCTTGTGTTGTTTCATTATTTTCAGTTTCCAATGTAGTTGTACTTATTCTGTCAGTGAAGCACCCCATATAACTTCTTTCACAGTCTCTAAATTTTCTCCATTCATCACAATATTACATGCTGATTCTCCTTCTTTCTCAACACGAGAACCTTGCTTTTATTTACATTCACTTTCAATAATCTTTCACAAAGGTCAACACAACTTGTCACTGATCTCTAATTCATTTTGCGATTCATCCAGAAGCACCACATCATGAGCACACATCAGATGCAACAGTCACTAATCATTCTTTTCTAAATTCAGATTAATTCCTCTCTCTAGCATTCGTGCTTTCACCTCAAGCATTATCCCATCCATATACACATTCAACAGCCAAAGTGACATCACACAGCCCTGTCGTACTCCAACACTGATACTGAATCAGTCATTCAGCTCACCCTTAACTCTTACATAAGTACTTTTACCCAAATAAAAACTCCTCACTGTATTTAACAACGTACCACTGACCATTCAAAACACTTGCCACATAGGCCTACATGAACTATCTATTTACTTTATCATACTCTTTCTCCATATCCATAAATCATATAGTCCCGTAGCCAGGACTTCCCAAGGGGAGGGGGTTAAGTTGTAGAAAAGCGGACCTTTTGGTGCAACGACCTAGTCACTGCGGAGGGGGGAGGGGGGTTAGGGTAGTTAAGTTTATAGTACTTTAAAGTAGTTTGTGAAATTTAAAAAAAAATGCCAAAAAAATGCAAGTGTTTATTTATTAAATGATGTTACATATTATAATATCACATCATAAGTTATAATTATGGTTACAAAAAGTGGACCCATAATTTCCTCTCAAAGTGGGGTGGGGGGGGGGGGTCGTTCGACTCCCCCGAACCCCCTCCTGGCTACGGGCCTGATATACACCTTTTTTTTTCTTATTAGTTTCTCCTGAGCTGTGTAACTGCAAATTCTTGATCAACATAACCTCATCCTTCTCTAAAGTCGACTTGTTTATCCCCAACCAAAAGATTCATAATCTTTTTACTCTATCAACACCCTTCCAGATACTTTTACAACTATAGCCAAAAGAATTACACCCCTGTAATTTTTCCATTCACTGCCTTAACCTTTATTTTTATATACAGTGATATAATTATAGCTTTTGTCCAATCATCTGGAATACACCCACTTTCTCACGCTTTTTCACACATCTTCCACAGCCATTCAAGCACCATTGTACCCAGTGCTGGGATTAGCGACGCTAACTTTTTATTAGCGATAATGTTACCGCCGCTAATTTTCAAAATTGCTAGCGAAACAGGTAGCTGCGCTAAGTTTTTAGAGAAAGTCAATCGCTAATTTTTCAAAACCACTTGTACTAAAATTTGGTTCGCCGACTGCAATCTACATTACAAAAGATTGAGGCAGCAGTAACAGCAAGTTGATCATGACATCAACATGTAGAGGTTGTAAGCTGCAACATGTTGGACAGACTCTGAATATCCACTGCTCTGCTTGTAGCAAAACATGTTGTTGCCTGTTACGGACGGAAGGCAGAACATATATATATAAATTTGGGTGGTTTCAGAAAAAATTAGCGACAAAATTAGCGTTAGCGGCGCCAAATTTTATGGTAGTTAGCGTTAGCGGGCACAGCACTGATTGTACCTCCACATTTGATCATTTTAATACATATTTCGTCAATTCCTGCTGAGTTTTCTTTCTTTCGCTCGCATACTACTCACTCAACTTCAATTTTGATGCCTTCCACTCCTTTTTATGCACGTATACATACGCCAACAAAACCAATTACATTTAAATATGCTTTCTGTTCATCTACCTCACTTACAAATTCACTAAAATAATTTTATGTATCTCACGTACAGTATTTGTTCATCTTGTACTAACACACTGCAATTCTTATTTTACAACTCGTGACATCCTTCATCACAGCCAGGTTACGTTTTTAAATTTTTTCTCCAGACTGACTCTTCTTTCACTGAATTCCTCATCTCATCGTTCTACCATGCAGTCGCCTTCTCTTTAGTGATGTAGGTCACATCCGCATCCGCATCCGCGGAACATCCGCACATTTTCTCGCATCCGCGTCCGCGTCCGCATCCGCACTTTGGACTGCGGATGTCGTGCGGATGTGGACCGTTGAGATAAAACGTCATTAATAAGCGGAAATTATCAAATTCTACTATATTAATAGAACTAGTTAAATCATCACTTGGCAAAGCAGTTGAAGAGCTTCAATCTCTTGAATCTGTCGCTTCGCCACCCACCAAAAGAATAAAAGTTTCAGTGACAGAACGAACACCTTCAACAAGCAAATCTATCACAGAATCTGTCTCTCAGTTTCTTGAGTCAAGCAGCAATGACGAGACCTACGCGATGTCAAAAGATGTAGTAAAAATGATCGAGAGCTATCACCAAGAAAAACGCCTGGCTGCATGTGACAATCCTATTAGTTGGTGGAAAAATACGCAGAATATCTATCCATACTTGAGTAAACTTGCGAGGAAACATTTAGCCTGTCCTCCAACAAACGTACCAAGCGAGAGATTATTTAGCAGTGCTGGATTAATATATGATGAAAAGAGAAACAGACTGGCAGCAGAAAAGGCAGAAAAATTAATGTTCCTTAAGCATAACCTTCCTATAATTAAGTTTGAACATTAAACGATGAACATCTTAGTTTACTTTATTTTAATTACTCATTTATAAATATGCCTAATAAAACTTTAAACTTAATATAAATAGTTATCAAGCTAATTAAAGATCTCTTTCTATAAGGGTGGAGGTTGGGGAAAGAGGTCGGTGGGGTGCATTTGAGTTGGGTTCACGTCCCGCATCCTGGTAACACAATTATGGTTTCTAATTGTGGCTGAAACTCAACAAAATATAACGAATTTATTTGCAGACGAATTCACTAATTGATTTCTATATTAGTTAGATGCTTGATATTATTTTATATGTTCAGAGAAAAGTACAGCAATTATTGTACAATTAATCAATTATACTACATTATAGCTACAGCTCTCTCTATATAATAACTTATTATATACGTTAAACACAACAAATCTCGAATATATCCTAAAAAATAACGAAAATGTAGACATCCGCATCCGCATCCGCGGATGTTGAAATCAAACATCCTCATCCGCATCCGCATCCGCGGATGTGAAAAAAATGACATCCGCTACATCACTACTTCTCTTCACTCCATTTCATACCCCACACCCATGAGATGCTGTCTTCAATTAAGCATTCCACATTCTGCACACCCATCCATTCATCATCAGTCTCTGAGGGCAAGATTCGCTCTACTCTTCTATATTCTGCTGCACTTCATTTGAATTCAGTCTTTCAGTTTTTCTTCTCTCTCTCTCTCTCTCTTCTCTCTCTCTCTCTCTCTCTCTCTCTCTCTCTCTCCTCTCTCTCTCTCTCTCTCTCTCTCTCTCTCTCTCTCTCTCTCTCTCTTTTATGCTAAATACCAACCACCTTAACTTTACACAATATAATCACATGATCTGACAAACCTCCACTCAACCCCGAAACAGATTCTGATCACGTACATCCTTCAGCTATATCTTTACTCTAACATTAACACAATGCCATATACATGGTGCCTCAAGTCCATTTACCCCCTTTACTCTCATCCTTTTCTAGTAGGAAAAGGTTCAGGGATAAAGGGACTTATGGGACACCCGGTACTATATTTACACTAAAAGCGGTTTTTAAAGTATAAGCACGTTTTCAAACGCTTCTCTAACTCCACTTTTTTTCACACTGTTAAAAATCTAAGCATATTTAAGATCTATGTTGTTTACACCAAACATGTTTAATGGGCGTTAATCAATGTACTGTACAACTGTGCTTTACTTCTAAACACTTCTCTAAACATCTCTGACCCTTTTTTTTTTTTACACCGGCAAAAATCTATACTTGGTTAAAATCCAGGATGCTTACTCTAAAGACACGTTTAGAGACGAGAATCATTTCATTAAAGGTTGCGTTGGGGTAGCGAAGAGTGAAAATGGTGGCGGAATAGAGTAATGGGGTAGGAGGGGAGATAAGAGTAGGTGGGTAGGATGTGTTGGGTAATGGAGGACCGGGTTGGGTAGGAATAGGAAGAATGGATAATGTTCGGGAGTGAGAAAGGGGTCGAAATTTATTACAAAGATCGTGACTGGCCGAAATTGGTCACGTGGGAAATAACTAACGAATCTTAAATGACTACCTAACCTAGTGGTTATAAAATATATATAAAATGCAGCCCTGATATCTATACATATTTTATATCGCACGTGATATGCACAGCTGTATTTTATATCAATCACACTTGTATTTTACCAACAATCACTACAATCACTGCAATTTTCACTCTTTTAAACTTAAAGCATTAGTGCCCATTGGTAGAATTTCCTACCAACAAAATTGTTTGTCATTATTGCATTACTTTTTCTTGTATTCACGTGATCTTCGGTACGAGTCATTGATATTACTCAATCTTTTAGATTGCGTCATATCAATGACTCATATCGAAGATCACGTGAATACAAGAAAAAGTGATGCAATAATGGCAAACAATTTGGTCGGTAGGAAATTCTACCAATGGCCACTAATGGGTTAAACTTAGCCTACAGACAAAAATCTATAATTAGGACATTTATATTCCCACATGTTTTTATGTCACTCATTTTTCATTCTCCTCTTTCCCATACCCGATTTTGCACCTTTCATTCTTTCCCATACCCGATTTTGCACCTTTCATTCTTTCCCATCCCATAGAACCATTTCTTTTAAGCTAAAAACGTCGGCCCTGACAAATCTTGGCTAATTGTATACCCATTTTACACGTTCATTTTCACCCCTAACATTCCACACTGCCACACGAGCCCGAAAATCTTCCGAAGGCAGAGTTGACGGACGCGTTGGCGGCTTGGCCAAGTTTAATGCTTTGTTCAGTTTGTTGATCGCTCGTTGGAGAGTATTTTTTCCAGAGATACTGTAAGACCCCCAGTCCAATCTCTAACCCCATTACGCACAGGGATCCCTGTACAGTCTTAACCCACGTAATCTGCCTAATTGGCATGGACTAAAACGAAAATTGCCTATTATAAGTTTTTAAATGCAATACTTTTATTTAATCGTGCGTAAATATGTGACACCCTGTAACTATGGAATAAATTTATCATGGATTTGATTTCTGGTGTATAACACTGTTGTTATTTTGGCATTATTATTTGGGTGTATCGACTACTTTTTTTATTATTATTATTAATAATCTCGGGGGGGGGGGGGGGGGGGATAAAAAATAAAATTATTAATTTTCTTGGATTTGTAATTAATTTCGTTTCAAAATCATTGATCAGTTTTTAGTTCGTCTTTTTTTGTACTGAAACATAATCAATTTACTAAATCCGATATAAGATATACTCTTATAATATCCATTACCGCAACCTGGCATGATAACTGGATTACCGCATGGAGTATTTCTGAAATAATGAGACACAATATTCATTATATAGAAACGTTTTGGGGAATTCATGGTTCCTAAAGTTGAAACTTGAGGAATAAGATAATATCATCCAAACCAGCTACCGTAAAGCAATCTCCTAAACTTATTTCACGGAGAACGTCATAAAGAAAATAACATGATGATAGTATGTAAACAAGGTGTTCCATATATAAGTGAACAGATAGTATGTAAACAAGGTGTTCCATATATAAGTGAACAGATAGTATGTAAACAAGGTGTTCCATATATAAGTGAACAGAGAGTATGTAAACAAGGTGTTCCATATATAAGTGAACAGAGAGTATGTAAACAAGGTGTTCCATATATAAGTGAACAGACAGTATGTAAACAAGGTGTTCCATATATAAGTGAACAGATAGTATGTAAACAAGGTGTTCCATATATAAGTGAACAGATAGTATGTAAACAAGGTGTTCCATATATAAGTGAACAGATAGTATGTAAACAAGGTGTTCCATATATAAGTGAACAGACAGTATGTAAACAAGGTGTTCCATATATAAGTGAACAGACAGTATGTAAACAAGGTGTTCCATATATAAGTGAACAGACAGTATGTAAACAAGGTGTTCCATATAAGTGAACAGACAGTATGTAAACAAGGTGTTCCATACATAAGTGAACAGATAGTATGTAAACAAAGTGTTCCATATATAAGTGAACACACATATAACTGGCTTCTTAGGGATGCACCGATGCATCAGTAAATAGTCGATAATTGGCACAACGGGCCGTTTTTCAAATGTATCGGTAATCGGCATTTTGAGCATGTTATCGGCGCCGATTATTAAATAAATATTTTGATTACTTGATTTTAGTAAAATAGAAAAAATTTATGTACAGGATATACATAGGATGCCCCCTTCAATATTATACTATTTACTTAATCAATAAACTTCCAATCTGGGTCGAAAATATACATAATTATGAGAAAACCTATTGTCCATTTGTATAGCTAGGGTAACCTTGGTTAATCTTAGTTTTGCTTCCGCCCGAATTGTTCATTCTGACGAAGGTCAAGCGTGTCACTCCACCTTAGACCTACAGTTTAACGTGGAATCCGAACCACGCCCCATCAGCAGCCCAGTGTCTTAATCACTAGGCTAGCCAGGATACTCATTTATCTACCAACCAATTTTTTTTATTGTGGAAGGATCAAAAGCTGGGTTTGCTGCGCACCGCCTGCCGTAACCGGGTCTCGATCCCGAGGGATTCGTAGTCAGCGACGCTAACCACTACACCACCGAGGCGCATCGGTATATATATATATATATGATGAATTTCACAATTGAAACGTGAAATGAATGAATAATACAAACCCACAAGGAAAGAGAAAAACGATTCCAAGGCCTTTCCTGTATTCAGATCTACACCTCGTCAGGGAATGAAGAGAGAAGGCAAGATGCCCATAAATATATACAACGTAACGGAAACCAAACAATTAGCACATACTTAACAAGAGTTAATGAGAGGCAAAAGGAATTTTAACAAGATTTTGTCAATTTATACATTCTCGCACTGTTATTGAAATTATTTTTAAAATTAATAAATGCACATTCTAGAATATTTCTTTCGACTATATCTCTGTTTTCAACAAGCGCTTTAGAACTATCCCACTTGATGCTATGATTACATCTATACATATGGTTAAGCAATGCATTGGAATTATTTGCTGTTTTACACGCATATTTATGCGGTTTTACCCTAATATCTAACGTTTTACCCGTTTGGCCTATATATACTGAGTTACATTTGTGTACATCCGATCGAATACACACAACCAACAACATTATCCGGGCTATTCTTTATTAGGCATGATTTAACAGTATTATTATACTTAAAGACTACATCGATGCCAATTGCTTTAAGTAAAGTTGGAAGATATTGAAAATTAACATGGTAAGGTAGGCTCAGGATATTTTTAAGCTCAAATTCCTTTACAGTTACATTATTATAATACCTATTCTTGGCTTTAGTAAGACAGTTATCTAAAAATGAAATAGGATAACATAATTTAGTACCAATATTCATGATATTACATAATTCGGAATCTAAAAATTCAGGACTGACAACTCTCAATGCTCTAAGAAACATAGTAGAGAAAAGAGAGGATTTAATCGAGGGATGATGGTCAGAATAAAAATGCACATAAGAGTTATTATTGGTAGGCTTACGGTAAACTTCAAATTGCGGGAATGTATAAAATTGACAATATCTTGTTTAAAGTTCCTTTTGCCTCTCATTAACTCTTGTTAAGTATATATGTGCTAATTGTTTTGGTTTCCGTTACGTTGTATATATTTATGGGCATCTTGCCTTCTCTCTTCATTCCCAGACGAGGTGTAGCTCTGAATACACGAAAGGCCTTGGAATCGTTTTTCTTTTTCCTTGTGGGTTTGTATCATATATATATATATATATATATATATATTAAATATTTTTCACGTGTTACTTTCGTGAAATAATTTTCATATAATGAACACCACGCGTTCCTTCGGCTTGCTGTTCCCTCTCTTGTCTCCGTTTGTGTCCGTCGTGTTTTCTTCCACATTAATGAAGGGGCATGCAATTCGTATCCGACGAAAGTTTCTTACTAATTGTCTAGAGGAGCAAGTTCTTCCCAAATCCCTCCTTCCGATTCGCCTCAGACAAATTGACGACCATCCGTTCAACAACTTCAGCAGATTAATTTTAAAGAAACATATTGAAGTCACCAGACAAAATGAGTGGTCCGCCTTCAAAAATTTAAGCATTGCCAAACGTAATTTCGTGACCGTTGTTCCCCAACCGTGGATCCAACCTTTGTTTGATGAAATTTACAACGAGTTGCGTCGGAGAACACTTCGTAACATTTTGGATCGCAAAATTAAAAGTCTCATTCGAAATAGTCAGTGGAGTAAAAAAGCAAGCTCAAAGTGTGTTTTGAACCTTTCTTCGAAAAACATTAGTGAGGATGCAGAAAGTGCCCTTGGATATGGTATGTCCTTTTTTATTGTTAAAAAACCTTCTGCTTTACAAATTTGTTAGTCTCGCTTGTTTTAAAAAACGGTGTAATCTTCCTCAGTCTTTGTTTAACATAGTTAAAGGCCTTGTCTATAGTGCTGCGAATAATACTTACGAAGATAACTTTCCTAAACGTTTTCGCAATAGCCTCTCACAATTAAAAAAAGATGGTGAGCTCCATATTACTAAAGCAGACAAGGCTAACACCATAGTTATTATGGACAAAGTAGACTACATCAGAAAGATGAACGAGCTTCTCCAGGACCCCGCCACATACAGCAAACTTAGGAAGAACCCGCAGGATGACGTCATCAAATCATTCAATAGTGGCTTGAAACGCATTGTCAAAGATCATAAGGACTTAATTCCGCTTTTCATGTCCACTTCACCTTCTCTTCCCTACCTTTACGGTCTTATTAAAACCCACAAACCTGGCAACCCTATGCGCCCTATTATTAGCTCGGTGGGCTCTATTACTTATAAACTCTCCAAATGGCTTGTCAAAGTCTTGTCCCCCATTCTTGGAATTATCTCTGATTCACATGTAAAAAATTCCATGGATCTTACTGAAAAATTGAATAATGCACGTACTGAAACCAACGATAGATTGATCAGTTTTGACGTTTGTTCATTGTTTACAAAAGTGCCGATTGACGATATGCTTGACTCTCTCCCGAGAATTACATAAGTACGACCTGCCACTACCTGCACACATCGTTTTGGAACTTAAGTTTTGCATCAAAGCCACTAAATTCACTTTCAATAACGAGTATTATCAACAAGTGTTTGGGATGGCCATGGGCAACCCTTTGTCGCCCCCCTCTTCTCCAATATTTATATGGAGTTTTTCGAAATTACTTACATTCCGAGAATCCTGGGGGTTGGCATCCCATGGTTGCGGTACGTACGTCGACGATATTTTGTGTATCTGGCCCATGAATCTTGACCTGGATGACTTCCTCCTCCAGTTAAATGATCAAGTACCCTCCATTAAGTTTACTTTAGAAGTGGAACAAGACAACTCAATCCCGTTTTTGGATGTGCGTGTACATAGGGAAAGCACAGGTTTTAAGTTTAGTATCTATCGGAAAAAACAAACAATTTGTCCTACGTACACTTTTACTCGGGACATGACACCCCGACTAAGAAGGCCATTTTTTCTTCAATGTTCCTCCGCGCCTTTAGGATCGCCAGTCCGGAATACATCGATGCCGAATTGGAAAAAATCAACGGTATTGGAAGTGAGCTGTGCTACCCACCTGCGTTTATGGAATCTTGTCTCAACAAGGCAAAACGAACCTTCTATCGTGTGAATAATAACACTCGTACTTTGTCAAAGAATATTTTAGTACTTCCATTTTTCCCGGGCTTTTTAGGCATTGCTAATGTACTTAAACTTTTGGATATTAATGTAGTATTTTCATATAACAATATTGTGAAAAATATCATAGTAAAAAATAGCCCTACCAATAATTCAGGCATTATCTATAAAATTGGTTGTAAACAATGTGATTCCTTTTACATAGGTCAGACGGGAAAGGATTTTCACACGTGTAAAACAGCATCAATATTCCGTTAGAACGGGACAGTCGTCCAGTGCCCTTTTTGTCCATTTGTCAGAGTTATCCCACTGTATTGATTGGAATAATGCTTCAGTTTTGTTTCACTCTAGCAACATTGTTAATAGAAATATTCTTGAGTCTGCCATTATCCAACTTACAAATAACTTCAACATAAGCAAAGGTCTTTTTCAACTCGATCCTGTTGTTTTGAATTCGTTCAGAACGGATTTAGACAAGAAGGTTAGAATGCTAAACCTTTGGTAAACTTGTATGCTACTCTAATAACTTTTATTTTTCAATTTATTTTTATACATATCGAACTTAGACAAGAAGGGCAGAGTGCTAAAACCTGGGCAGATTTCCAGTATAAATTTGTATGCTCCTCTTATAAGTTTTATTTTTCAATTTATTATTATTTTTTTAATTAACTATAACATTGGTTGGAAACAATTCATTGTGTTGGATTCGAGCAAAGTGCTAAAATCGGTAGTTTTTCCTTACAAATTTGTATGCTCCTCCCACAATCCTTTATTTTTTTCCGTTTATTTTATATAATATATATATATATAATATGATTACATCTATACCAGTGGCGACTCCAGCTCTTCAAAACTACTCGGGCTCTTTTTAAATTTTCAAGTCTACATAACTTATGAGCCGACATTTAAATGCATGACAATAACTTAAGATTGTCAATAAAATAAATAAATACATACCTCGGTAAAAAAATTATTTGAATTTTATTTACTTGAACATAAAGTCCAAACGTCTTGGTTTTAAAGCAAATTCCTTTAATATTCGGTCATGTAATTCCTTTTTGCTTTCTAAATCAATAAGTATTTATTTTTCAATTGAAATCCTAGCCAGGGACGAGAGCCGTTCTTGAGCCATTGTGTTTCTTAAATATGATCTAATTCGATCAAGAACAGAGAAACTTCTTTCATTTGAAACAGAAGCTACAGGTATGGTAAGGAGGAGTTGAATCAGCTTTGTGGTTTCCGACATCGCAGACAATAATCCTAGTTCGTGAAAGAAATTTCATTTGCAGATTTGCATTTTCTAAAGTCACTGTCAGGATAAAGATATTTCAATTCGTTATCTAAGGATTTGGAGTCAATTACATTTGGGTATTTAGTTTATAAAGCATTATGATGATGCATTGGAAAATTTTCAGCAAATTCTGGAAATTTGGTCACATCAATCAACTCAAAGAACGCAAACTCCTGAATACAATCAAATCGTTCCCTCATTGACATTAGTATAATGTCAATTATTTCGAAATATATTGCTTTATAGTTCATTTGTTTGCCTCTAGCTCTATTTCTCGGGGGAGAAGGCAGGTCTTCGGATTGTTCGAAGTCTGCCATTTTCTTGAAAAACTTTATTATATGCTTTATCAGTACGAGCGCACTCAATAAATTCAATAAAGTAATTTAATTTCTGTTGTGCAAACTTCATGTCAAGCTGCTTGCATTGCGGAAGATCAAATAGTTTTTCGGCTTGTGACAATTATTTTCAAAGCAGTTAATAAAAAACAGAAAAGTGAAATCATGCAATTTTATAAGTAGATTATCAGTTTGATTGAGAATATCTTCATCCCATCTTGCACTGTCATCTAAAATCTTTTGAAATGCATTTTTCAGAGTTTCACGCTGCTTTTTTATTGCTGACACGGTTCTAGATCTATAGCACCACCTTGTTTCACGAAGTGATGGAATGCTGATATTGAGCTCTCTAAATACAGCTTTTCGTTTCGTACTTGAAGAAGCAAATTTACTGAAAGCACGTACATTGGAAAAGAACATTTTAGCCCCGTTAACTTTCTCTTACATTTTACTTAACACTAAATTTAACTTATGTGTATAGCAATGAATAAAGTAGCCGAATTTAAAACCTTTTTCTCTCAGGCAGTTGAAGGCACGCTTATCGAAATTTAAAAAGTTACCATGTATCGCCAGAATTAAAAATTGTGCCTCTACAAGGCCGAAGGATATAAGCCCGAGTTGAAATGTTTTTTCCTTTATAAAAAAAATTAATAGGAGGAAAAACGTATTTTATTTAATGAGAATTAGAAGGACTATTATGTAACCGTATGCGAGCAAATAATTATTCATTAAAAGAACTTCAAATGTACGATATTACCAAAGGTGGGCAGGACCGAGTTCCAAATGGACCGAACTCCAGGAACCCGGTCCTTTTTAAGGACCGTGAGCAGCGGAAGGTCGGTCCTTTTCTCAGTGAGGACCGAAATGAGGAGCGACGGTCCATTTTTAAGCAATTCCGGACGGTCCGGTCCGGACGGTCTTTTTTAGTGATTTTAGTGTGTTTAGTGATTATTTGAAGTTCTAAAGAAAATGGATCGTTTCCTCCAGAAGACTCAGAAAGAGACAGAGACTGAACTGAAACTTGTTTCAACACCTGGAGGAGACGAAGAATCTACTGATGTTAGTGCTTCAACTTCAAGTCAAGCAACTGGAGCTCCTAGCGGAAGAACTGAACCCGGCAATCCCTGGCCGTACCTGGACAAATACTTTGAATACCTGGGCCCCAAGGGTGAACAGAACCTGGAGTACAAGTGCTTGCTGTGCCTGCCGAACAAGAACATCCTCTCGACAAGCAACAAGAGCCAAAACAACCTCAAGCGACATGTCTCCAGCCATTTTGAAATGCTAGTCTTCTTGAAGGGAAACTCAAGCATTTAACTTAATAACTTTTTTTCATCATTTATGTATTGTATTAATTATAATTTACGTTAATAAAATTAAAGATTTCCGGTGTCTTTAATTTCATTTTTCATTTTAATCAGATTTTTCACTTATATTATATATAAGGACCGAGGACCGAGTCGTTCCTAGGTCCTATCTTCAGAAAGGACCGTGACCGTCGGTCCAGTTTGAGGCAAGGACCGGGACCGGGACCGTCGGTCCTTTTTGAGGCCCGGGTGCCACCTTTGGATATTACTTATACTTTCTCGAGCGTAATGTCTTGCGCCCGAGTAAAGGATCTTGAAAGATTACACGAAAACTTAATGTGTCAATATAGTTTTTTATAGGTAGTAAGGGTATCTAAATGCGGTCAAAATTTGATTGCGTGACGAAGGCTAGACAGAAAAATAGTAACATACTACCAGCCAAAAACCATTTTTACAATTTGTATTTAAAACTTTTTTTTTAAAACTTAAATCTATAAATACACAATTTTATCTCTCGTGCTTCTCCTTGCCCCTTGCCTCTCGGGCTCAGCCCGAGAAGCCCGAGTGCAGGAGTCGCCAGTGATATATATATTTTGTAACCTACATATAGGCTGTAACTCTTTATGTACTTCAGTGTTCCTGAGGATGTCATTAGACGAAAGCGCTTGAGCACCATTCTGTGTTTCCTTTCCTTCGTAGTTTTATTCATCATAAATATTTTTCACGTGTTACTTTCGTGAAATAATTTTCATATATATATATATGGTATGCGCCTCGGTGGTGTAGTGGTTAATGTCGCTGACTACGAATTCATCGGCCCCCCCGGGTTCGAGACCCGGTGACTGCAGCCGGCGCGCAGCAAAACCCAGCTGTTCATCCTTCCACACAATAAAGAAAGTGGTTGGTAGATAAATGGGTACCCTGGGTGGCCTAGACGCTGGCTGCTGGTGGGGCGTGGTTCGGATTCCACGTTAAACTCTAGGTCTAAGGTGGAGTGAAAAGCTTGACTTCGTCAGAATGAACAATTCGGGCGGAAGCTAACCAAAGTGTGTGTGTGTGTGTGTGTATATATATAATGTATATGTATTATGACGTAATAGTAAATAAAAAACAATGGGTTTTTCCGGAAAATAACGTTGAGTTCGTTTGAAGATTTAACTTATCCCCCAAATATTTTCTTTCCCCTTTACTCCTTTATTGACTTAAAATCTGATGCAGAGCCAGAAAGGAGAGAGAGGAAGAATATATCCATCGATGCAATTGGATTCGCTATTAATT